>JAUNZO010001293.1:0-21866 GCA_031894775.1 Chloris gayana
CCTATCTGGTCGATTTACTCAAAGTAAGGAAGTTTTATCTTCAGGGTAGAAAGTGTAATCTGGGAGATGGGAGGAAGATAAGGTTCTAGCATGATTGTTGGTTATCTGATAACCCTTTGAGTAGCTCTTTTCGGGAGCTCTTTGAGATTTGTAAAGATCAGAAAATTACAGTAGCTGAATGTGCTAGCAAGGGTTGGGTGGTAGATTTCAAAAGACACCTTCCCAATTATTTGCATAGTCAGTGGTATACGTTGGCAGACCTGCTGAATCAGCAGAGAGTAAGCCAAAATCCTGATACGGTGAGTTGGAGGTGGGGTAAGAGTGGTAAATATACTACCAAATCTATGTACAATCACATTACTAAAGATGATAATGGAAAATCACACAGAAAAATCTGGAAAGCCAAAATACCTGAAAAAGTCAAAATTTTCTTGTGGCTACTAGACAACGGAGCCACTCTTACAAAAGATAACATGCGTAGGAAGAACTGACATGGAGACCCTGCCTGTTACTTCTGCGATCAAGAAGAAACCATCGATCATTTATTTTTCACTTGCCCTGTAGCCAAAGTGGTCCGGGGTATAGTTGCAATGTGTTTTGGGGTGTCTTCTAGACCGAAGAATATTGGCCAGTATTGGAATTAGAGTAAGGAGATCTGCCCTAACAGGGAAGATATCCAAACCATTGGTGCTGCGGCCATTTGCTGGGCAATTTAGAAAAGCAGGAACAAGGCTTGTTTTGATAAAGTTGTCATCAAACACCCCTGTGACATCATTTTCAAGCGTGTGCTTTTCGAAATATTGGACAGGCCTGGTGGAGGGGGATCTGAAGGACATCTTAACGACCGGCGCCGACGCGATGTTCAAGGCGGCAATACAAGTGCTCCAGCGTCAAGGGAGATGCGTTGTCACTAGGACCAGGGTGACTGAAGACTCGAAGAAAGGGACGGGGCATGAGGACTAGGAAGGCCCAGGACTCTTTGTTGGCTTTTGGCTAGCAGGATTTTTGGAACGTTGGAGTTCGTCGGTTTCAGTGTAATAGGGTAGCTTTTGCTCCCATTCCGCCCCCAAGTAATGCTCCGGAGACCCGGAGATTGCTTGGGGCGGGGGATGCGTCAACAACTTTTCTCTCAGTCTTTGTTCTGCTACCTGCCTTTTTAGGTAAAACTTGGACTTCCGCTTTCGCTAAATGGAAGTGGGTAAACCCCGTTTCAAAAAAAAATGATTTAGACCGAAGCCATGATACCCTCTCCATCCACCATTATCATAAGTATCATGTAAAGTTATTCGGTATCATAAGGGTATTATAGGAATCAAAGAGTACAACAAATCTCAAATATTGTACATATCATTTTGCCTGTAGTGTTTAGGGTTAATTAGGTAGCAGCAGCGGTAGCATAGCCTGCCGGAGCATTTGGTCTGGTGGGGTCATCTCCATTGCCTAGCCCGTTGGAATCTCTCTTCTCGGTGGCACTGCTCATCACAACGTATCAAATCGTTCATCATCCACACATATAATATCCTTTTGTTCAACAATTTAGCAACAATTGATTCTTACAAGGTCCAATGGTACCTACGGTATTGATTAGCTGCTACAAAGTTTGTCGCAAAAAAAGGTTAACTACTACAAAGAATCGAACTCCTCCATTTTTAACGAGGGCAAATGTTCAGAGTGATGGAAATCGCTTCTTCAATGTGCTTTCGCCTTGGAGGCAGCAACAAATGGGCGCAGGTGCGGATAAATTTTGGGGCCGTCGAAGTCAGTCGAATGGGGATAATGGAGAACATCGTCGACAATGACCCGATCGACACGGACTAACGGCAGCGACGGATGGCACATAGAGATTAGCGGCGAGAGGGAGAGAGATAAACTAATATTCAAGAGAGTAATTAAGGTATTAACCTTTAAAATAAACGGTTAGATGACATTCAAGATACTTTTGAGACACCGGTATATGGCTACATCCAAAGAACCTCAAATAAAATGGCTACATCCAAAGAACTGTAAATTTGCTACGATGAAACAAACTAATGTCAGTCGGAACCCAGATCAAATGCACATATTAGACATAGCAACAGTAGTGTTCGGATATACTAATAAGGGAAATATCACTTTTTTATGATTAAAGCTCACCCTGGCTTTATTCATTTACCAATAATCCAGCACAATCATGAATCACCATGTTCAATACAAATTCAGGGAGAGGATCAAACAACTAGAGCGTTAGGCTACCTTTGTAACAAAGGAAAAATGAAGAAATTTCATATGAACTCAATACTGCATGAAAAAAATCTTACTAAGCCCTTTTAAACACATGATTGAGACATCAAATTTCTACAAGAATTCTATAGGATAGCTTCCACCATGTAAATTTTGAAGGATTTTCAACATGAGATTCAGCCTCATATAAAATTATTTTGAGTTTTTTCTCTTTTTAATTCTTGTGTTTAGTGATAGGCATCGTATATTTGATGGTCTAGAGGTACTACACGAGGAAAGGTTTGTCATACAGTAGTTTAGCACTACAAGATAGTTCGTTGTACAAAAAGAAATTCTTGAGTTCTTCCTACGCTCTATCCAAATGTTCCATAGAAAATTTTCCTGTGTTTTTTATTCTTTTTCTTAGATAATGGGAAATAAAAACATTCCGACCTTAGCCTCACTTGGAGGTTACAGCTGTCTCGTTACAATCAGGAGCACTGCTGTCTGCCCAAATCAAAGTGATAAAACGCACACATCTAGAATCAAAAGAGTTTGGATGTCCAGAATTATTAATAACATAATCTATTGCTAAAACCCTATCCATGGTGCGCGTAAACCTCCATAGCCAACACCTCTAGACCTTGGCAAGCATCTCTCATGACCTCCATGTCTTCATCATTCTTTTGCAGTTATGACCAGAACCGCAACCAGTGAGTCCCCTGAATAGTACCTGTATATAAGTTTTCATAGGTGTTTTATCAAAAACAATATCATTTCTACTAAGCAAGATAGCCCAGCATAATGCTGCAACACCCACAAGTAGTTGTTTCTTGAGTTTAACACCTATACCATTTAGCCAGTCCCGGAACATATGTGAAATGCTGTGAGGTTGTTGTAAATTAAAACAGAAAAATACTAGTCTCTAAATAAATCTAGCATAGTGGCATTCAATAAATAAGTGTTGAATAGTTCCATCCTTTGAGCAAAAACATCATTTCTTATTACCATGCCAATTACGTCTAGCTAGATTATCCTTGGTTAAAACTACACCTTTCTGTAGGTACCACATAAAGATCTTAATCTTGAGAGGCGCTCTCATATTCCAAACATTCCTATTATGAACACCTTTATGTGTTTTTTATTCTTATAGGATTACGAATGATAGTCAACTCCAATTCTATATTTCTACAATATTGCATCCTAAAAGAATATTAATTTGGGCAAACGAGTTACATGTCCAAATAGAAAACAATAGAGCATTTACAAAGTTTAACAAGATAAAATGCTTAGCTTATCTAGAAAGAACATAAGCACGACAATAATCAAACACGAAGCCCTTGATTACCATCATCAGATATGCACAATTACTCTGGATCTGAATATTGATTATTCCTTGCATCGAGCATATGCATCTCTAGGCAAGCAGACATATCAGCACACAAAGCATCATGGACTGAATTAAGCTTCTGAGTACCATCGCTTACTCGTGAGGTTAAGCCCCGGGCACACCTCTCTCTCTCTCTCTCTCCACAAATGCACCATCAATATTCGCTTTCAGAAAATCCTTAGATGGAGGACACCATCGACCTATTTGCTTTTGGATCTTCAGCCGAGGTTCGTGCAGTAGATTGTGAGAATACGCCATTATCAAGGTAGTTTTATCACATCATTAGTTGGGGGCCTGATTTTTTGCTTCACCAACGCAAGATGACCCGCAACTGGAACAGAGTGAAGAGCGTCACTACTAGGGATGGCAACGGGTGTAAACCCGTCGGGTTCTAGCCTCCCATACCCGCACCCGACTGAGAAAAGTCATACCCGCCCCGAACCCAAACCCGCTCACGGGTACAATCTCTTTCCCATACCCGAACCCGACCGGGTATCGGGTAACCCGTCGGGTTACCCATCGGGGTGCATGTTGAACGGCGGCGAGCTGGGAGCTTGAGGCGGAGCGATGCACGACATCGGTGTGGCGGCGTGACGGCGGCTCCGGCGGCGGCGCAGGGTGGTGCTGCTGCTCGGTGCACGGTGGGCAGGCGACGGCTCCGAGCGGCGGCGCGAGGTGGTGCTGGTGGTGGTGCGCGTCCGGCCGGCGGCGACGCAGGGTGGTGCCGCGGCTGGTGCGCGACGGGTCGGCGGCGGCTCGGGGTGGTGCTAGTGCTGAGCGGCGGCTGCAGCTGGTGGCGGGGCGAGCTGGTGGCGTGGACGCGCGATGCTGCCGTGCTTGGTGTGGTGTGGCGGCCGGCCCGGGAGGCAAGGATGCGGATGCTTGGCTGGCTGCTAGTGGTACGGTGAGGGTGGGATTTAGGGTTTAGACATTTTTATATTAGCTGCTAATTGGGCTGGGCTAAAACCGAGATATGTTGGGCCATGGTGGGCCATAATCGGGTATGCGGGTGGGACGGGTTCGGGTTATACTAGCCCATACCCGAACCCGTTATACCCGATGGGTAGAACTTTTTACCCATTTTCATACCCATGGGTACAAAAATTAACTCATACCCGCCCCTAAATAGGGTAATTACCCATCGGGTGTCGGGTATCGGGTACCCATTACCATCCCTAGTCACTACGTTCGCTGACACTACTACAAAAGTGATTAGTCATGTACATCATTAATTTTTTAGTGTCGAGCCCATTAATTTTGGATATTTTTTGGGTCGAAAGAAGAATTATATTAATATAAAGCTGAGTACATACTCAAATTACAAACGCTCTGTAAATCAAAGCGATTACAACCAATAATACTCAACATGTAGCTCCAAAATTTAATTCTAAACCTGTGTGACAGTCCGTATGGATGACTGCACGAGTAAGTGGACTTCGTGCGTCATAGATGGCTCAACCAGAAGTAGTACCACAACCTAATGAATGGCAGCCAACATTCATTTAGGTGAAATTGAGCATCATCTTTTTTTCTTAAGTCTATGATGAAGACCAAGAGATCTTTAGAGGTAGTCAATGGATCTCGAAAGTAGGCTTTGGTTTCCTTGTAGAAGACTTGTAGAAGAGTATTTTTTATATATAGTGATAATTTTGACTATATGTATATCTTTTATGCAAAAATTATAATGTCAACATTCATTTATTTTTAAATGAAAATACCACCGATGCCAGACTCTCAACCTACGGACGCATCCTAATCCAAATGTACCGACTACCAACACACAATGCAGTTGTGGCCCAAGCCCAACAATGTTTTTGTGGCTGAGCGTGGATCAAATTTGGACCCACAGGATGCTGGTACGGGGACAATAATGGGAAAAAAGATTCATTTGAACCAAGCTATGCTCGGTGGCAAATATTTAGTCAAAATAAGAATAGGCTCCATATTTGGTTATTTTACAATAAAAGGGTCAACAATCCCGTGACACCATTATTTATAGTGCGTTTGAGTCTGTCTAGTTTCCATCCAACTGGAAAAGAATTTCCACCCTTAGATATTGTTCTGGCTGTTCAAATTCAGCCTCAGAAACAATTGTTACAGCAACACAGTTTCATTATTCTAACATTACAATTTAACTGGTGTACGTAATAATGTATCTTCAGTGTTTTGAAAATCTGACCGGAGCAAATGCTAAATTTCACTCAAGTGAAAACTAGCAAATGTACACATTTTCTTAAGACAAATGACTTATACGCCATCAGAATTAGCACTCATCTTTTTTTACATGATTGGCTTAAACTTTAACCCTAAAGAAACGAAAAAATCATCCTCGCGGACCATTACATTTAGGGCGTGTTTGGTTTTCTGGTTGTGGCTTGACCAGGCCCACCGCATGCAACTTTTGCTTGATTGGTTACCTGCATCGGGGTTTGAGTATGTCTCCACCGGTGCAAAGGCTCCCACCAACCTGGCACCGTGGAAACGAAAATGGATTTCGTTTCTGCCAGGCCAGGCTCGGTGGTGCAGCGCATTAAATTTTAATGATGCTATTAGCGTGTTGATTAGTATATATTAAATGATATTAGTATATTTTAAATTAGATTAGGTTTGATGTGATACAAATAAAGATTATGTCATGGATATAAATAAAGTATATATAATTTTGGTATTTACTTTTTTTATTTTGCTTCGATTCAGCAGATACACATACCAAACAACTATTCCACTCATCCTACATGAACGGGTGAAGACAACCAAACAATACCATGTTGCATCTACATAGCCTTGTCTCAACCATAGATTCAAAAACCATAAACCGCTCGGTTTTTCGTACAACAAAAACCGAGCGATAAACCGTAAAAATCGAATGAAAACTGTCGGTGTAGGGGGATCGGGGGTCCCCCTAACCGGGCTTGGGCTGTTTCCGGCCCACGGACGAAGACGGCGGCCGCGGGATAAGGAGGTCCTCAAGGCCCACGGAGCCCACGAGGCCCGTGAAGGCCGGAGGAGCGGGAGCGTCGGGGGGAAGGGGGGGGACGAAGCTTCCCGTAGCTTCCCCGGCGCCCCAACTACCCGGAGTTAATGCAGCACTTGAGTGCTCGCGGCGACGTCGCAGCCCGACAGGACGTGCGCGCGTCTTCCCCATGCGCCGCGTCTCGGGAAGCCACGCCGCTACAGCGCCGGGAGGGCTCTTGGCCAATAGGATGGAAGAGGCTTGGAGCCCGGATCGAGGAGAAGAGATCGCAACGGATTCCGTCAGGATCGTGTCGGGATATCCCGAGAAGGGCCGGACCCCCACCGGGTGTCCGGGTACCCCCGGTACTTGTACGGTGCTTCTCTCCTTACCCTATAAAAGGAGGGGGACTCCCATGTAAGAAACGGTCAACATTCGAATACACACAAGCGGGACGTAGGGTATTACGCATCCATTGCGGCCCGAACCTCGGGTAATTCCTCCGTGTTCTTGCTCCCTTGAATCGTCCGCGCTAAGCACGAGCAAATCCGTTCTTCCCCGAGCCTATCTCGAAGGGAGTCTTGACGAGCCCCCATTTGGAGGTGTGCTCACACACCGACATTTGGCGCGCCAGAAGGGGAAGGTCGTAGATTTCGCCGTGCGCCGAAGACCTACCGCACGGTCATGGACGGATCCTCGGAGACGCCGCGAACGGCGGACGGCGTCTCCGGCCGAGGCGTCCACGGGCGCCGACACCGCAACCGTCGCCGCGCGGGCGCTCCGGCCGGCGACCGTGCCGGCGCTGCGGCAGCCTGGACATGCGACGGGGCACCAGCCCGCCGCCGACCGTGGCGCCCAAGCCACCACGCCGCCGGCGTCCGAGCGCGCCACCGCTCGTCGCCTCTTCGGGAGGAAGAAGGGGACGACCCCTTAACCGCCGTGAAGACCATGCTCAACAACCCGTCGGAGGAGCCGGCGGGAGGAGAGCAAGCGAAGGAGTGGCTTACTAGTGTAGGCCGGCTCCTCGACACGGCACGAGCTAGGCACCGGGCGGGCCCGTCCCGCCAACCGCCGCCACCACCGCCGGCCGACGGTGACCGCCGCGCCGACCGGGCACGGGACACACGCCCACCGGCGGCTTCGCTCACCGTCCACTCACCGCAAGGACGGGGCCACCGCGACCTGCGCGACAACCTCAACAAACGTCGCCGCGAGGGAGAAGACGCTCGGGTCGGCATCGAGCGCTCGCGCGAGCGTGAGCGTGAGCGCGAGCGGTCCTCCGCTCACGACGACGACGTCTCGGAGGTGGAGCCGCCTCCCGAACGCCGCCCCAAGCGCAAGACCCGGAGCTCGACCCTTCTTTCCTTGGGGCTGCGCCGCCTCTCGAAACGCTTGCGCGGGGTCACGTGGCCCAACAAGTTCCGTCCGGACCTTCCCGAGAGGTACGACGGCACCGCCCTCCCGACGGGTTCCTGCAGATATACTCCACCGCCGTCAAGGCGGCTGGCGGCACCGAAGACATCATGGCCAACTACTTCCATCCGGCCCTCAAGGACTCGGCCCGGTCATGGTTCATGAACCCGGCGCCGGAGTCCATTAGCTCGTGGCGCGGCTCGTGCCGGGAATTCATGGCCAACTTCCGGGGAACATCGAAGCGCCCGGGAGCCGGATCGACCTGGACCGCGTCGTCCGTAAGCCGGGCAAAACACTGCGGGCCTTCATGCGGCGCTTCGATCAAGTCCGCAACACCATCCCACGCGTCGACCCCGCCCGCGTGGTCTCCGCCTTCGCCACGGCGTCCGGGACAAGGACATCCCGGGTGAGCCGGGCGGAGACGGTCACCGACCTCTTCCAGCCGGCCGATAAGTGCGCCCGCCGCCGGAAGCCCGGGCGTGGCACGACCCTCCGACCCGGGTGCCGTCTCCTCCAAGCCCGAGGGCGCCCTCTCCAAGAAGCGGAAGAAGAACCTTGCGCGCAAGCGTAGGGCGGAAGAGGTGGCCGCGGCCGGAAGCGTAGGGCGCAAGCGTAGGGCGCAAGCGTAGGGCGGAAGAGGTGGCCGCGGGTACATTCGCGTGCTATTTCCACCGCACCAACGACCACGACCGGTCGGAGTGCCGCTACATCCAGGCAAGTATCAAGCGGCGCGACGAGCGGCGGGCGGCCGAGAAGGCCGAGAAAGAGAAGGAAGGGGAGAAAGAGGAAGTCGAGGCGTACCGGAGCGCGGACGACTCCATCGCCGTGATCGGCGGGGGCTCCCGGAGCTTCACGTTCAAAGGCGAGGCCAAGCGCTTCCGCCGCGAGGTCCTCGCAATCACCGAGGGCAAGGCAACGGCTCCCCTGCCGAAGTGGGCGGACGTCCCCATCACCTTCGACAAGAGCGACATGGTGGGCCCCGACAATACCAAGGGGAAGATCCCTCCGGTCGTATCACCCACCATCCGCAACAAGAAGGTGGGGCGCACCCTCATCGACGGAGGCGCGAGCCTCAACCTCATCACCCCGAAGGTCTACGACTCCCTGCGGTGGGCGCGTGCCGAGCTGCAGCCCTCGCGCCCTTTCGTCGGTGTGCTCCCGGGTAGCTCCCGCCCCTTGGACAGGATCGAGCTCCCGGTCACCTTCGGCACCCGGAGCAACTTCCGCACGGAGAAGCTCCTCTTCGACGTCACGGACATCGGCCTCCCCTACAACGCCATCATTGGGAGACCCGGCATAAACCAGTTCATGACCAACCCGCACCACGCGTTTCTCACGCCGAAGATGCCGGGCCCAAAGGGTGTCATCGTGGAGAGGACGGATGCTCGTCAAGGCGATGGCTTGCCTCGAGGACATCTTGGCGGCCGAGATGGCAGCGAGAGGAGGACACCGGCGGGAAGAGAGCGCGCGACACCCCGGAGAAGCCCGCTGCGCAATCCGGCTCCAAGCGGGCAAAGCTTTCGGCTCCGGGGAAGTGTCTACCAAGAAGATCTCACTCGGAGGCTCGGAGGACAAGACGACCACCATCGGTGGCGACCTCGACCCGAAATAGGAACTCGCGCTCATCACCTTCCTCCAAGCAAACAGCGACGGCTTTGCTCGGCATCCTTCGGACATGCCGGGCATACCCGGGAGGGTGATTGAGCACCAACTCAAGGTCGACCCCGCCGCGAGACCCGTGAAGCGGCGGGCGAGACGCCAAGCCCCCGACCGCCCGGGTGGGTACAGGTGGCTATATGTGGCCATCGACAAGTTCACGAAGTGGGTGGAAGCGGAGGCGGTGACAAAGATAGACCAAAACTCGGCGGTCGATTTATGAAGAATGTCATTACAAGATTCGGGGTGCCGCAGCGGATTATCACGGACAACGGGACCCGGTTCACGAGCCACGCGTTCGCAGCGTATCTGCGATTCCCTCGGCACCCGGATCCGCTTCGCCTCAAGAGCCCACCCACAAAGCAACGGCCAAGTCGAACGCGCCAACGGAGAAATCCTCAAGGGTCTCGAAAACAAGATCATTTGACCCGTTGAAGAAGAAAGGCTCCAAGTGGATAACGGAGGTCCAATCCGTGCTTTGGTCCCTGCGCACCACGGCGAGTCGAGCCACGGGCGAAACGCCTTTCTTCCTCGTGTACGGTGCGGAGGCGGTACTACCCACGGAGATCCTGTTCAATGGCCCCCGAGTCGCCGCATTTGACGAAGCTGCCCAAAGCACCCGGCGGCACGACGACATTGACCTCCTCGAGGAGGCAAGACGACGAGTACTCATCGCGAAGCGCGAGGTACCTCCGGGGCTGGCGCCGCTATCACCGACGGCGCGTGCGCCCGGGAGTTGCAAACGGGAGACCTCGTCCTCCGGCGGGTTCGGACGCGTGAAGGCAAGGATAAGCTAACTCCCATGTGGGGAGGGCCCTTCGTCGTCACCTGCCGTCACCCGCCCGGGATCCGTTCGTCCGGAGTCGGAGGACGGGTACCCGGAACCAAGCGCTTGGAACATTGAGCACCTAAAGAAATTCTACCCTTAGAATATTCCGTAGCCAATGGTCCCGGGTAGTACCCGGAAGTCTCATCGCCACGGCACCTGTACTAACGTGTTTTGAATAAAAACGAGTGCCGGCGCTTCCTTCCCTACTTCTCGCAGGATCGCTGTTGTATATATCAAAGTCCGCGCTTTCCTCGACGTAAGAAAGGCCTATGACTTAGGCCCGAAGCCGGAAGGCGTCACGTTTGGTTAAGGCTCGGGCGCCGGGAGTTGCGCTCTAAGCGTAGCCGCAAAGTACCGGACGGCCTACGGCTAAGTGGCGCACGGCGACAATCACACCTAACGGAAGGGGAACAACGGGCTTAAGCTTTTCATCAACACCGAGATTCAAACTTAACTTGTCTTGCACACAGAAAAGCAGGTTTAATAAAAACAAAAAAGGCACAGGCGCCGAGAAGCCACTCGCAGGTGGAGGAAGCGGGCACTTAGCCCCGCTTGAAGGTTTCGGCAAAGGCACGAGCGACGGCGCGAGCCTGCGCCTTGGCCGCGGCGTGCTCACCCGCGGGGACATCGCCATTCACCACGGCCAGGAGTGGGAACCCGGGCACCGAGCACCGGGGCGTTCGCCGACGACCTCCTACAGGGCCGCGGCTATGTTTTGCCGCCCTTCCTCCTCCGGGACCTCCGCCACCCGGGTGTTCGAGGCCGCTCGGGAGTCAACCACCCCCGCATGGCGAATGCATACCCGGCTGCGCCGCGGTCGAGGGGCTCGGGAAGACGGGGCGGACCCACCTCGAACAGCGCCGACGAGACCGCCCGGTGCACCTCGGCGGCGATCTCGGCCTGCGACCGCGCCGCCGAAGCCAGCTCGGTCACCCGCTCGCTCGGCTCAACGTGCCGAACCTCGGAATTCTCGAGCCGGGACCGCGCCTCCGCAAGCTGCCGCCGGAGGTCGTCGCCACCGGCTGCAGCAGAAGGGCCATGACCCGACTTCTTCACCCGGGCCTCCAACCGCTCGACGCGTCGGCGGTGGTCGTCCCGGCTCTTCTCCACCGCCTTGAGCTCGACAGCGAAGTCCTTCCGGACCTCCGCGAGAGTCTCCTCGCGCACGCGATGCGCCAACCCACCGGCGATCCCGCGGACCTACTCCTCGGCCCGAGCAAGACGGGCCGCCTCCGTCTCCAAGGCCTCCTTCGAACAGCGGCCTCGTTTTCACGAAGCCGGACCTGCTCCTCCCGGGTAGCGAGGGCGTCCTCGCGCTGCCTCAACCCCACCTCTTAGGAGGCCACGGAGTCGCCGAAGCGCCGGAGCTTCGCCTCGGCCGCTCCGACAGCCCGCTCCCGTTCGCCCGGCGCCGCCTCCCGGAGTGCAAGCGCACCGACGCGCTCCTTCGGCTCCTCCTCACGAGCCGCCGCGGTCGCCTCGCGGCGTGTCACGGCCGCCTCGCGAGCGCTATGTCGGCCTCCGCCTCCTCCAGCTGCGCGCTGCGAAGCTGCGCAGCGACGTTCCCGCTCCAAGACGGCGCGGAGCTTCGTCTCCGCGTCCCGCAGCTTCTCGGCGGCTTGATCGGCCGACGCCGGTAGCTTGGTCCAACTCACGCTGGACTTCCTCCATGCGGCGCCGATGCTGCTGCCGGGCCAGCCTTCGCCGCTGTCTCCGGGGCCCTCCGGGCATCCGCAACCTCCGCCTCGTGCTCGGCCACCGCGGCCTCGCGATCCTCCCGGGACGCATCCGTCTCCTCCACGGCCGCCTTCACGGCAAGGAGCGACCGGGTGACCTCCCCAAGCACATCGCCAATCTTGTGGCGTCCCGTGCCGCCCGAGCGACTCAAAGGCGATGCGCTCCGGCCGCGTCCGGCGCGCCCACGGCTCCTACCGGCGGCAGCGGTCGACGAAGTATCTCCGCCGACCACCGCTCCCGGCTCCGACCGGACGCGTGGAGGGGAATCGTTCCCCTCCGAAGCACTATAGGACCGGCGGCGCCGGCACCCGGCCGGGGAGTGGAAGACCGTGGCGGGCGCCGGCGGCGCCAATTGGGAAAGCGGCCACTCCCTCCGCCGGCACCTCCGGCACGTTCCCAGCCGGAGGAGGCGACGCCCGGCCAAGGTCATCTCCGGCGGAGGCACCCGCGGCCTCCTCCTCGGTGGCACCCGCGGCCACCTCCTCGGGAGTGTCCGCGACTTCCTCTTCGGGAGCGCCCGCAGCCGTCTCCTCGGGGCACCCGTCGCTTCTCCCGCGCCGGCCTCCGCTCCGGCCGCCGGAGCCGCAACGGCAGCGGGACTAACTTCCGGGTTCGGCGCGGGGCACCGGAGACCTTGGGGTTCGGAGGGACCAGGTCCGGGTCCAGCTCAATCCGGACACTCCTACGAACAAAGCAAATCAAAACGCGTTTGGTAGCCGTCGGCATACGGCGAGAACAAATCACAGCGTACCAAGCGCGCGACTTAAGCGGAACGGAGAGAGAAACTTCCTACCTGTCACGCGTCCACCCGGCCGCTTGTGCCGAGTGCGGCTGCAGGGGGCCCCATCACCGGTGCCGGCGAGGCTCGTCGGGCCCGCTTCCGTGGAAAGCGAGCGGGCCCGGAGGAATCGAGAGGAGGGAGGCGACGGGGATCTTTTCCCCTTGCCCTTGTCCCGCGCACTCGGAGCCGGCCTCGCAGCGCCGGGGCTACCACCCGGAGCTCCGGAGGCACCCCGGGGTGGCCGCCGCGCCCGGGTCGGAGGAAGGTGTGACTCCGGTACCCGGAGGCCGGAGTAGGAGCCGGGACCGCGTCAAGGAAACCGAGCGGTCCCGGTCGGGGCATGCTCGTCGAGGATGGCGCGCTTGTCCGCCGACCGATGAAGAGGCCCGGCACCCTCCGGTACACGAAAGAGGCGGGCCACTTCTTCCCGGTCGGCGTGGAGTAGGCGAACCGCTCGAGGCTTCGGGCAGATCCGAGTCCGCCCCCGTACGAGTGCGGCCGGCGAAGTTGAAGTCCCGGTACAGCTATGACGGGACCGACCTCCGGCGAAGGGCGCGATGTTGCGCTCGAGGAAGTCATGCACCACCCCGCGCGAGGTCGGGCCGGCCGCGGCGAGCGCCGCGATCCGGTCGACCACCGGCATCATGCCATCGGGAAGACGGGGCACGGAATCCCGGATGGCCAAGTGTTGGGCCGGGACCGGCGGGATACGGAGGCGGCGGAAGTCTTTCTCGTACGGCACTACGAACCAGGCCTTCTTTCACCCCTCCACCTTGCTACTAGGCGAGTACTCGATGTACCCGCCGTCGGCCCGGACGGTCGGCCGAACGCATCCGATCACCTCCGCGGCGTTGGTGAGCGTCATCTTGAAGTAGCGTTGGAAGATGGCGGGGGAACGGCGCTCGCGACGACGAAAGACAGGAAATGAAGGATTTCCAGCCCGCCGGTCGGCGGCGGCAGAGGCCCCCAACGCGGACACCCTTGTCGCCATCCACCGGAAGGAAGGGCGAAAGCCGCGACATCTCAACCCGGGGTCGGGCAACCGCACCGTTGGCGGCGCATCCGCCGACGGCGAACGCGTGCGCGAACCGTCGCGGCGGGGAACTTCTGCGGGCCATCCTAGCAGCAGGAAGCGACGGCGGCGAAAGCGGCGGCGCGGATCGGCGGAGAAGAAAGCGAAAGGGAGCGCAGCAGCGAGGGAGAAGTTGAGGAGACGGGGAGGCGAAAGGCGAAGTGGGAGACGTGCCCCGGGCAACCGGCCGTCCCCGTACTTAAGCGCAGGCGCCGAGGCGGACCTACCGCACGCGAACCGAAGCGACGCGACGTCTCGGGGAGTCGTGCCTCGGCAGCACAAGCGGCACCATCCCTTGAGAGCCGCGCCTCGGAGTAACCCGGACGGCACCGGCGCCGACGGGTGGCCCCAATCCCTGCTCCGACCTCGCGGATCGGCGACCGGGCCGGGGGCTCCTGTCGGTGTATGGGGATCGGGGTCCCTCTAACCGGGCTTGGGCTGTTTCCGGCGCACGGACGAAGACGGCGGCGGCGGGATAAGGAGGTCCTCAAGGCCCACGGAGCCCACGAGGCCCGTGAAGGCCGGAGGAGCGGGAGCGTCGGGGGGACGAAGCTTCCCGGTAGCTTTCTCCGGCGCCCCAACTACCCGGAGTTAATGCAGCACTTGAGTGCTCGCGGCGACGTCGCAGCCCGACAGGACGTGCGCGCGTCTTCCCCATGCGCCGCGTCTCGGGAAGCCACGCTGCTACGGCGCCGGGAGGGCTCTTGGTCAATAGGATGGAAGAGGCTTGGAGCCCGGATCGAGGAGAAGAGATCGTAACGGATTCCGTCGGGATCGTGTCGGGATATCCCAGGAAGGACCGGACCCCCACCGGTTGTCCGGGTACCCCCGGTACTTGTACGGTGCTTCTCTCCTTACCCTATAAAAGGAGGGGGACTCCCATGTAAGAAACGGTCAACATTCGAATACACACAAGCGGGACGTAGGGTATTACGCATCCATTGCGGCCCGAACCCGGGTAATTCCTCCGTGTTCTTACTCCCTTGAATCGTCCGCGCTAAGCACGAGCAAATCCGTTCTTCCCCGAGCCTATCCGAAGGGAGTCTTGACAGGCCCCCATTTGGAGGTGTGCTCACACACCGACATTTGGCGCGCCGGGAAGGGGAAGGTCGTAGATTTCGCCGTACGCCGAAGACCTACCGCACGGTCATGGACGGATCCTCGGAGACGCCGCGAACGGCGGACGGCGTCTCCGGTCGGACGTCCACGGAGCGCCGACACCGCAACCGTCGTCGCGCGGGACGCTCCGGCCCCGGCGACCGTGCCGACGCTGCGGCAGCTGGACATGCGACGGGGCACCAGCCCGCCGCCGACCGTGGCGCCCAAGGCAGCACGCCGTCAGCGTCCGAGCGCGCCACCGCTCGTCGCACCAGTTCTCCACATGCATGTAGCAATAGTATTGTACAGTACTACTCTAGTAGGCAAGTAACCAAACAGCAGCTCGGACACGAGTGCACAATCAGAGTATACGTACCAATACTAACCAAACAGCAGCTCTGGTAGAGTTTCATCTGTTCCAAGGACACCCAAGAAAGAAGTGAAAGTGGTATACTACAGAGCAACTCTGGTGGAGCCCGAGCCTGCTGTGAGTAGCTAGCTGTCACAGCAACAGCAGAGCTCAGCGAAAGGAAGCCCCTGCGCCAGCAGCGGCAGTGCATTTGCAGCGCTGTGCCAAATTTACACCAGGTGCAATCGAGTGCTTGCAGACATTGCTCGCCACGCCCGCACACACCTCTCCGCACACACCATTTCCCATGCTCTCCAAGCATTTTTTTAACTCTTGCCGTCAATCCTCCCTTTGCCTGGTGCCTAGCGGTGCAGCCTAGCTAGCCGTAGACTGAGGTACGGATCGGGGCGCAACACGCGCGGCACAGTCATTTCCTCCGATCGCCGAACCGAGACAACACTCCGCGCTGCAGTAATGGCCAATGGCGTGGGTTTGGCTTTGGCCACGCATCGGAGCAGACCGGCATGGCTTAACGAGGGGGATGAAGCTGACTGATGGATTGACTCGATGTGACTGATGGAGAGACCGATGAGCAACATCTTTCGCAGATTTTCTTCCCCGCCCCCGTCTCACCCCATTAATGGCAAGGCCATCAGCCCAGCACGTCCCGTCGTGCTTGCTCCCCATTCGTCAGCAACAGCCTAGAGAGGACGGAATGGCCAAAGGGCGCGGAGCCCGGAGTAGGCGCGTACGATCACGTCGCGCGGCAGGCCATATCATCGCCGACTCCTACTCTCTCCATTCCTTTATATAAGCATTCTAAGGATTCAAATGTTGTTTCAAAATGTAAGCATTTCTATGAATAAGACAAAAATTGATGGATAGATGGGTGGGTGAAGAATTTATGGTGTAATATAAAATGAGGGGTATATATATATGACCTTTTCTCTCCGACTATTTTCATCTTGAGATTCTAGGAATGCTTACATATAGGAACGGAGGGAGTAACATTTTGTAGTTCGTCTTGAGTATTTCCAAGTGCCGGTGCCTCGAAACTCATTTTGTAGTTCGTCCGAAATTTTTTTACTGGTGGAGAGGCCAGTCCGCTGGAAATGTGTTTACTCCCTCCGTCCCCAAAAGCACGCCGTTTCAGCTCTAAAATATTTTCCCCAAAAGATTGTCGTTTTGGGCGTCCTCTCGCACCGACAGCATCCGGGAAAGGAAAAAAATCCCACTTCATCTCCTCCACACACTCGAAATATCACCTCGGTCCACACACTCGAAGCATCTCCTCCACTCCACACACTCGAACTTGGAGAGCCCCCAGCAGATTCCGTCGATTTCCATGGCTAGCGGCAGCGTCCGAGAGCTACGCGACGGCCATTGCGACGTGTGCGGCCGGTGTTGCATCCGGTGTGGCAGCCTTGGCGAGCTGTGCGGCGACAGGGCCGAGTTGTGCGACGATGGTGAAGTGGTGAATAGCAAGACCGGCGGCGATTGCGAGCTTGGCGGAAGGCGCGGCGAGCTGCCGGGAGGCCCTCGGAGCGTAGCGCGGCTCCATGCCTCTTGGTCCCCTATCCGATTCGATGACATGGGCGCCGGGGATGGGGGCAAGAAGGACCCTCGCGGCGAGGTGCGTAAGCACGGTGCCAAGATGCGGGACAGAAGCGACAAGGACGCACCTGGTGGTCTCCATTCTATCGGCGCGTACTCACGGAAGGTGTTGATTTCGTGCCGGACTCCCAGGAAGGTCCTGGCGATGAGTTCCGATTACTCACCGACTCCGATGATGAAGAAGCACGCGGTGGTGGTTTGTCCTTGCTTCCCGACGATGATGAAGTCGTGGCGGAGACAGAGTTTCAGGAGCCCGAGGTGGGCGGTTCAGCGAAGGAGAAATTCACTATCTGCGCCCGGCGTATCTTCGGATACTCGAGACCGAGGACGAATATGCAAACAGGGAGGTTGATGTCCGTGGTCGCTCCCAAGCTGATTCCGAGTGGGAAGATTTCAAAACTGACTTCCTTCATCTACTGCTTCCAGGTTATACTCGGTGCTTCAAGCGAAAACGTGATTAGTGTTGCACGTGCTCCTTATGTTGCGTAGTGGTCAGGGAGTGATAATAATAATGACAGGTGGCTAAGTATTTTGTTGCTATGCTCGCATTTTGCTGTATAGTGGTCATGTTGTGGTGACTGTATCTAGACAAATCTGGTTGTTTTACCTGTATTGTGGTGCTCCCTTTTGGTTGTGCTCATCTAGTGTCCATGTAGTACGTGTTGTTCAAGTGAAATTAGATACATGAGTACCATATATTTCCCTACGTACAAAAGCTTGCATTGATTTCCCTACTTACAAAAGGTTGCTTTGATTCCCCTACTTACAAAAGCTTGCATTGATTTATCTACTTACAAAAGCTTGCACAGAATTATGTAGTCAAAGACTAAATTACAGTCTCATATAACTGTCGATCACAACTAAGCCTATCCGGAAGAATGCATAGAGCCTCCATCCTAGCCTTGTTCATGTGAGGGATTGGATACTTGTTTCCTCCACCAGCTTTCATGACCTCAATCATGCAACGTTGTAGGGTCGGATACACTCTATTTAAAAGTGAAGGATCATAGTTTTCAAATGCCTTGATAACATTGTTGATTACCTCATCCATATTCCTAGGAACCGTGTCATACATAAGTGATTGAAGTGAAGCAAAGAAGCCTAAATCGAGGCAATTCATGTCGAGGCGAGTTCGCTGGCTGATTAATGAGGCGAATATCAAGTCCGGTTTCTGCTGCCGCACGAGCAAAGTCAGGATCATTCACGGGGACATGTGTTCTTGCATTATCCTGCTGAATCCATATAGTCCTGTGTGCATGTTCTCTAGGCCACTTTGATTTGATAGCAGGCAAGACTTTAGAAATCAAATATGATCGCATTATATCTCTCGTCAACATTGATAGACTTAGTGACTAGTGTTCCTTTTTCTCTATTATTGCTCCGCCTTTTTGCCGGTTCCTACGACAAACAACAACAAGGTTCAATTAAACAAATGAATAAGAACAACTAATGTAATGAATAATGGAAGGAAATCTGTATTGTATCATAGGAAGGAGTGTTTAGTGGTACCTTCCTCACAAAAGGCCAAATGCCTATCTTCCCATTAAAAATTTCATTACCTCTTGCATCTTTCATAGGTCTTCCAACTGCTGCCAGGACCATGACTTTGTCAATTGAGTTTTTGTTTTGTACCGTCCTATATGGGTCCTCCTCTTCCGGTAGCAAATAAAAGTTCTTAGTCTTCTTTGTAGCATTGAACCATTTCTCATCTATATGGATAATGTTATCCATTTGAATAAACTTAGGATCATGTGGCAATGTACTCGTGATCAAGCATGGAAATACACCATCTAAGCCTGTCTTTCTTATTTTCTTCCTTCAAGCATGGTTTCAGTGAGTTAGAATGCCTTCGTAGAAGGCCACTTTTGAACCACCTATGCAACAAGCTTTTTGACATTTGTAGTTCTTTAGCTAGCTTCCGAAGGGTAGTCCTCTTGTGCAACGGTATTGTAGCAATTCTTGATAGGTCAATCTGCAGCTTCTTTTTGCCACAACGTTTGGGTTTCTTTGATGATACATCAATTGGAAACCCTTGCCTACGACACTTTTGGGCTCTGTTCCAAAGCCACTGGACTCGTACGCATGCTCGACATTGAACTGGTTAGTAACTATTCTGGTGCTGTTCTTTTTGAATCTCCCATTGTTACTTAAAGCAAGCAATGCTTCATACATGTCCTGCCTCTCTCTCTTTGACATCTCTTTGCGTGGTCTTCCTCTATTTGTATTTCCAGGTGCCTCTTCTTCATCATCCGAGTCCGACAACTCCTCCTGGTCGAAGGTAACTCCCACAACATCGGCATACACACCATAGTCAGCAAGATACTCTTCCATGGCATTCATCTCGGGATGTACGTACTCTATAGCATTCTCATGATCTGAACATACAAGTGTGTGCATACGTCAAGCAATAAAAATATGACAGAAATTATGTTGGATCAATAACTAGACATCTGTGCTTTACCTAGGGAAAAAAGTAATCTGAACCAATTTAATAGGGAAAAAAGAAACCTGAACCAATTTAATTGAATGCCATGCTTTTTCGGCCACTACAACATTGCTATTTGCCTATCGGTCTGTCCAAAAGGTTCTAGATGCAAGTAGGAACAAGTTATTGTACCAAGGCACACGAGACTAAAAAATGTACCCTTTGTATGAACGCAACTAGATGCAGGTGCATTTCATGATATGTTAGGCAGCTAGAGAAAGAGAAAGAACACTTGGAGTATTTAATTGAAAACTAACCTGGATGCAGATCTTTCCCTTCATTGTCTTCATCTCCAAATGGAATGTTAAGATTAAAAGGGTACAATCCATACTGTTGGAGATCATGTGCAGCAGGAAGTCCATCAGGGCCATCCACAAGTGCTTCATTTAGATCAAACAGGCCACCTTTATCTCCCTCCGGTGGTGGCTTATTCAGATCAAAAAGGTCACCTTGATCTCCCTCTGGTGGTGGTTCATTCAGATCTATGACCATATGTGATGTGTGTGTTCCTCTTTGTTTTCTCGCTTACTGGGTGTTGTTGAAAGGATAGAGATGGGTGTTTAATGTGGTGAGGCTGCTAGAAAGGCCAGTGAGAAGTTGAAATTTTTGGCGCTCGTACTAATTTTTGGCCACGTGTGTCCTAGTCTTGGCCTAATGTGCTCTGGCGCCAAGTTTAATTTTTGTATGCCCGCCGTCGAGACAGAAACAAAAAAAAATAGAAGTAACAAGTACAATTGTGGTCCCAATGCTGCTGAGTTTAATAAGGGCATATAGGTCATTTCCAGAAATTGTTCCTTTACCTACTCAAATGCTAAAACGGCATGCTTTTGGGGACGGAGGGAGTACTACTGCTGGAGTAGCAGCGTAGGATGGAGTCAAGAGAGGCTGTGATCGCTGCAGATTTTTACCTCCAGCTGTTTGCTGTTGGCACTGTAGCTAGTGCTGCGCTACAGTACCCACAGCCAACAGCTGCAGTCAAAAATCGGTTCCGATCGGTGCCAGAGTTATTAGTTCCATGTCGAGAGTATTCTGTTTGAATGAGCGCAAACCGCAAAGATTGTAAGCTGCTAATCTCAGCAGATACCGAAGGGCTCCCTATAGCCTGGATAACCAGCTGGTGTTGCAAAGCACAAGGAAATCAAAGGCAGGGAATATGGACCCTACAATTTACAAGTGCAGGTCATGAGAACTTCTCTTCCACGAGTGAATTGACTCGGGCTGCCAATGATAAAACTACGTACTCCTGTCTCCAGTACAACAATGAACACTGATTAAAGGTTCAAAACGTTCAGCTCTGCATTGCTTCACTCAATGCAGAGGATGCTACAGTAATCCGTGTGGAGGAAGGCCACTCTCGGCCGTAGTCTACAACAGATACTGTAGCAACAGTGTACGGTGTAATTTTTATCTAATTTCATCATTGTTTTGTGAATACTGTAGCGATTGGAGTCATCCGTTGAATCTTGATCAGATGGTTCAGAATAGCTCCTAATGCCAGGTACTGTAGCTCCTCTGTATTGAAAGCTACAATGCAGAGAATCTGAATCCGTTCAAAACCTCTAAACAAAGTGCCTTCCATTAAATCAACACTGATATTACTGATGTGTCCTCATCACTCCAAATACCGTACAGACACACCATTGTCTCTCATGTCCAAGCGAAAATCAACTCGGGTGCGTTCGTTTCCACCCATATAATTTTTAGAGGGTCACATCAAAGAGAATTTTGTCATTTTGGAGTACTAAATAAAGTCTAATCTCAAAACTAATTGCAGACCTCCTATCTAATTCGCGAGACGAATCCAACGAGTGTAATTAAGGTGTGATTAGAAGATGTTTACTGTAGCATTACTGTAGCAAAACATAGATTAATTATGATCATTAGATTCGTCTCACAAATTAGAGGGGGTCGTGACATAGGTTTTGTCATTAAATTAATAAAAGTACTACTAAATAGTAGGATTCTCTTTGATGTGACCCGTCTAATTTTTAGAGGCCTGGAAACGAACGCACCCTCGAGTTCAAAGATCCGCGTTCAAAGATGAACCACCTCAGATTTAAAACAGAAAAAAACTACTCCCCCATTTCTATATATAAGCATTTCTAGAATCCCAAGAAAAAAATAGTCAAGAGTAAAAAAGACATGTATATCCTTTATTTTACACTACCTCATCAATTCTCCATCCATCCACCAACCCATCAAGTTTGTCTTATCTCTAATAATACTTACATTATAGAACGATATTTGAATCCCTCAAATACTTACATATAGGATGGAGGGAGTACTAGTA
>JAUNZO010001294.1:0-35017 GCA_031894775.1 Chloris gayana
AAAGCAGATTCTTGGGATATTTGGCAAAACAGATTCTCATGCTTTTGGATACTAAAATAGATTCTAAAAATGACCAAGAAGCTGTAGGAGCTATGTTTTTGAAGCTTTTGGCTCCTAGTTTATTTTGAAGAAGTGTTTCTTAATCTTAGGAGTAGAATCCGTTTTGAATGAAAGTGCTTGGACAGATTCTTGACCTAGGAGCAGAATCCGGTCCAGGAGCTGCTATAGGAGCCCTGCCAAACATATATTCTACTTTTCTTTTTACTAAGAGCAAAAACTCAAATTCCATGTGGATTACTCTTGGCTAGACCTACCTACCAAAAATGGAGGCGTGCTTCTCCCTAGCAATAATGGCAATGGCAATACCAACGAACGGACAAAAGACAAGACGGAGGAATGGAGGATAGCCGCCATTTCCGTTGCCCATGCATGCAAAGCTCCATCCCATTCTGACGTATTTATCTTCCCTTGGTTGCCCGCCCCAGCAGCCTCTCAGCCCTTTGTTGCAAAATTAACCAGCAGACATGGCCGGAACCCGCTTGCTGCTCGTCGTCCTCGCCGCGTTCATGTCATCTACTTCTTGCGCTTTCGAGGAGGTCATGTCGATGCCGATGCGGCATAGCATGCCGGTGATGATGCCGAGCATGCCGCAGCAGCCGCAGCCGCAGCCGCAGCCGCAGCCGCAGCAGGGCAGCGGGGCCCCGGCGATGACGGTGGCGGACATCTGCCGCAAAACGTCGTTCCCGGACCTGTGCACGGCCACGGCGGGGAAGGAGGCGGGGAACTACGCGACGGTGGACGTGCCGACCGTGCTGCTGATGCAGGTGGACGGGCTGGCCAAGAGCACGGACGCGCGCGCGCGCGCGTGGGCAAGGAGTCCGAGACGGCGACCCCCGCGGGGCGCAAGGCGCTGGAGCAGTGCAACTCCTTCTACGGCGACGTGCTGGAGAACCTGGGCGCGTGCCGCCGCGCCATCGGGCACAAGGACGCCGTCACCATCCGGTCCACCATGAGCATGGTGGCGCAGGACCTGCAGTTCTGCAACGAGGAGTTCAGGAAGGCCGGCGAGAAGAACCCGCTCGACCACCTCGACCAGTCGCTCGGCGAGCTGTCCGAGATTTGCCGCTCGCTCTCCAACATGATCGTCGCCGAATGAGAAAACCGAGCTCTTTTTTTTCTGGTCGGCGTGCAGTGCACGGTTGTCGTCACTTCAACCACATGCACATGCTTTGCACGCGCCGTCCGTCACACGATCGACATTGATGTACTTTATTAATTTCTTGGATCGGAAGGAAT
The DNA here is from genome assembly GCA_031894775.1 of Chloris gayana. Classification (NCBI taxonomy): domain Eukaryota; kingdom Viridiplantae; phylum Streptophyta; class Magnoliopsida; order Poales; family Poaceae; genus Chloris; species Chloris gayana. The sequence goes on from JAUNZO010001294.1 coordinate 1,297, forward strand.
ACGCTAATTAATTTATTTAAGATCCTCCACAGTTTCCACCAGACAAGCTATTTCGTGTGATTTCCATATAATTCAGCGTTCACAATATAACATTCTTTTGTTTCAACGGGTGATCTCTCTTGTAAAAAAGAGCTGTAATGTTTTTTAGGAGGCTGAAAATCCGCGATGAAAATGAAATCATTCATCCGAGCCTGACAGGTCCGCGAATGTAGGCCGGGCCGAATCATAGGTCTCCTTATCCCAAATGGGCCTTAGTAGTTGTGGGCCTGTGTTTTGTTTTCCTTTCTTACGAACGGCAACGAGCCAACGAGGCCTCGATCTTTGCAAAAACATAATTAAAAAAATAGAGGCCTCAAAAAAGAAATTAATTCTTTCGAAGAAAAGAAAAAGAAAAGGAGAATATTTCGATCGTGGTGTGCAAGCTGTAACTTCCTTTTCCACCCGCTCCTAGGGTTTCTCCTCTCCCTCTTTTCGCCCCCCTCCACACGCGCCCCTCTTCCTCCCGTGCCACCGACGCCGTGCTAGGGTTTAGCCTCCTCGCCACCGCCGCGGGCGCTGCAGCGAACGAGCAACCGGGAGATTGAGGGCGAGCGGAGCTAGCCAACCATGTCGCTGCGTCCGAGCGAGCGGGCCGAGGTGCGGCGGAACCGCTACAAGGTGGCGGTGGATGCGGAGGAGGGGCGCCGGCGGCGCGAGGACAACATGGTGGAGATCCGCAAGAGCCGCCGCGAGGAGAGCCTCCTCAAGAGGCGCCGCGAGGGGCTCCAGGCCCAGGTCCCAGTACCCGCATCCGGCGTCGAGAAGAAGGTGAGGCTTACAACGGCCGCTCCTGTGCTCTACCTCCTGTTTCAGTACTTGGAACTCCGATTTGTAGCTTGTGCTATCGCGACGCGCATAGAAGAGCTTGTATTATTCGGCGCTTTGAGAAAACGGTCGGGGACAAGTGTGGTAAGCTGGCTCGATTGCGAAATCGTAGTGATGATGAGGTTCGTTGGCCTTGTGTTTGTGCGCTTGCAAGCCAGCCTCTAGGTCAGAGCTCTTCTGCGAGCACGATTGTTTGTTTGCTGTAGAGCGCTGCATGTATCTTCCGTAAACTACAGTGTCTAATACCTGCAGCTGAAGGCCTGCAGCTTTTAACTACTTCTAGATTCTGATAGTAATTCTTCACTGTGTGGTTTTGGGGCTGGAGGTGTCAGATGATTACCATAGGCCAGCTTAACTTAGTATTACAGCAAGACCGGTGTTTATTAGGATTAGCTTGGTAACAAATTTATACCTTAGGACTAGAATTGCTTTTTTTCTTTGACATGTAATAGCGCTGCATGTGGGTTTGCTTGTTTAGTTGGGACATGATGTGTTTCCTGTGTACCTGTAATTTGTAAGGTATTTTTGTCAACCCTAGCCATATGGCTTTCAGTTAAAGGTCGAGGACAATGGTGTAGAGATACAGACTATTAAGATCTCATTATATGATTTGTTAAGGAAATCCCAATAGGTGGTTCTTTTAATTGGTAGAATCTTATCTTGTTTGTCTTAGAAGATTGCTTGCTCATGTCCTTGTCAAGTTTATTTAATTGGGCTCAAGTTGTTGGTTGTGCAGACTTCATTTCACTTTCTGTATTTATACTGTGTTTGCTGTGGTACTGGCAATCCTTGGCTTGACATTCCTTTTGATCTTCTAGCTTGAAAGCCTCCCTGCTATGGTCAGTGGGGTTTATTCAGATGATAATTCTCTTCAGCTTGAGGCCACAACACAATTCCGCAAGTTGCTCTCTATAGGTATTAACTTATTATTTGAGTTTTTTTTTATTCCTTATCTTCTAAAGATGACATACAGTTGACACTACGTGAGCATTGATTGAGCTTGTAATATTTGCTAATCAGAGAGGAGCCCACCTATCGAGGAAGTCATCCAATCAGGAGTGGTTCCACGATTTGTGCAGTTCCTCACCAGAGAGGATTATCCGCAACTGCAAGTATGCAACATTCTATTTTTTTGTCTTGTTGTGACTGAATGAAATATGGTTATCTTATCATTGTACTCTGTCTCTTTTGGTAGTTTGAAGCTGCATGGGCCCTTACAAACATTGCATCTGGCACTTCAGAGAATACAAAGGTTGTAATTGATCATGGAGCTGTTCCAATATTTGTGAAGCTTCTTGGTTCTGCTAGTGATGATGTTCGTGAGCAGGTAAGCTTTCTATAGTTGTTGGCTACTATTGTTACTGTACTTTTGTTTGTACATCCTGAAATGTAACATCATTCTTTTTTAATCAAAAGGCTGTCTGGGCTTTGGGAAACGTTGCTGGTGATTCCCCAAAGTGCCGTGACCTTGTTCTCGCTAATGGTGCCTTGATGCCTCTGCTAGCTCAGTTGAATGAGCATGCTAAGCTCTCCATGTTGAGGAATGCCACTTGGACTCTATCAAACTTCTGTAGAGGAAAGCCACAGCCATCATTTGATCAGGTTCTTGATAAATGCCTGTTTTTTTCTTTTCTTTTTTGTGAACAACATTTACTAAGCCTGATGCTATTTGTATGGAACAGACAAAGCCTGCACTGCCAGCGCTTGCTCGACTCATTCATTCCAATGATGAGGAAGTTCTTACTGATGCATGCTGGGCCCTTTCATACTTATCTGATGGCACTAATGACAAGATCCAAGCTGTGATTGAAGCTGGTGTGTGTCCACGGCTTGTGGAGCTGCTCCTGTATGTGAAAGTGCTGTGTGATTTAAATTGCTCTTTTGCTCTCCTAGTTTGTCAATTTGCAATTTGCAATTTTATCATCATTTGAATGATGTGCTGCTCAACATGCAGTCACCCATCACCATCAGTGCTTATACCAGCTCTAAGGACTGTTGGGAACATAGTCACTGGGGATGATTTGCAAACTCAGGTGAGACAGTTGTTTTGACAGTTTTTGATACATGTGATTTTCTTGGTGCAACCAATTACAGTAGGGTTCGAGATGCCTGAAGAGCTAATTTTCTGTCTAGGTCATGCTATTTCATCATGTTACATTTCATTCATTAACTTTCTTTTCCTTGGTAATTGTGCTTCTCAATCTGCTGTCCTAAACAGGAGAAAACAGCATGAAAAGAGTTGAATATATGTTTAACAGTTTTACTTACAATTCTCTTCTGCTGTTGCAGTGCATCATTGACCATCAAGCTCTTCCCTGCCTCCTGAATCTGTTGTCACAGAACCACAAGAAAAGCATTAAGAAGGAGGCTTGTTGGACAATTTCAAATATTACTGCTGGAAACAAAGATCAGATACAGGTATTACAGAAATTCTAGATATGTGCTGACTTCATTTTTTTAACCTAGACTATCCTTCTGAATGGTGACTAATGCACATATTGTCTAGCCTTCTCTATTGCATATGCTAAATCCTAATGATGCTATCGTGTCTTTTGTCTATCTGGCCATTAAAAGGTTTCACACCAAATTTTAAATTGAATTATCATAGTTGACAAACATAAATTGCTGTTGACAGGAAGGTGGCACCTCTTTAATATATCTAGTATTCTACTGCTCTTTATTTTTTAGCATCATTTATCAGCTGATATATCAGTCAGGAAAAAAATGTATTTCATCAGATACTGTGTTTTAACATAGCCAATTCCATACATCTTGCATTAATCTTATTAATTGCATATTATGCTTCAGAATATTCAGCTTTGGGGCTCAGCCGGTAGTGTAGAATCTGCATCAGCCACTCACCCTGTAGTTTATTAAATGCTTTAGTTGCTGACCCTGCTGTACCGAATTTGCAGGCTGTGATAAATGCCGGCATTATTGGTCCTTTGCTCCAACTGCTCCAAACAGCAGAGTTTGATATCAAGAAGGAGGCTGCGTGGGCTGTATCAAATGCTACATCAGGTGGTTCCCCTGAACAAATCAAGTATGTTCTCTCAGCCTGAACAAATCAAGTACTGCTATTCAAGCCTGTGTGCACTGAAAGTTAGACACTTTATTAAGGTTCATTTAGAACTCATATTGCATACCTTGTTGGAACAGGTACTTGGTTTCTGAGGGCTGCATCAAGCCACTGTGCGACCTTCTTATTTGCCCTGATCCAAGAATTGTAACGGTTTGCTTGGAGGGTCTTGAGAACATCCTCAAAGTCGGGGAGAATGAAAAGACCTTGGGTGCAGGTGATGTTAATCCCTTCGCTCAGATGATTGATGAAGCAGAAGGCCTGGAAAAGATAGAGAACCTACAGAGCCACGATAACAATGAAATCTATGAAAAAGCTGTGAGGCTTCTTGAGGTATACTGGTTGGAGGAGGAAGATGACGCGATGGCCACTGCTGGGGAATCTGTTCCTCCTGGTGTTTTCGATTTTGGCCAAGGTGGCAACCCTCCTGCCGGTGGTGGTTTGAACTTCAGTTAAATACAGGTGCCCAAACATTCCATCATATAAATCATTACGAGTATCAACATAAAATGGTTTCATTATGTCAAGATCATTTGAAGTGTTTATAGTGTAGTTTCTTCAAACAACTTACAGTTATAATATTTGTTTTTCAGACTTTGATCAGATGGTGGTAATTCCCTCAGCTATGGGACTTGGGAGTGAGTTGGCTTTTTCATGAGTTTTGTAGTGTGGGGTAATGGTTGTGATGGTTCCAATAAGCTGAAGATTTTGAGGGAGATGGATTAACTTCATTCCCAAGTCAAAACCATGGATACCATATTGCAGGGTCTGTAACAGGATTATAATTGTTGAACATGAGGTTCTGGATTTTTGAGGAGGCTGCTCTTTAGGGTTTGCATGGTTATAGGGTGTGTAATGTCTTGTACTGTATAGCCCGAGTTGGAGCTCTTCTGCAAGGTCTTTAGGTTGCGTTCCTGCATGATTTGGTTTTGTGTTCATCAGGAGTGGGCGAGTTGCAGTTTGTCCGGACTTGTGTGTTAGGAATAATGAATGTTGGATTGATTCATAGATTAGCCCCAAAGGGGTTACATATATCTATATATACGAATCTATAATTTACGTAGACGTCCTATCGCCCTGAGGCTTAAGCCGTCCTCAGCCCCGCTCCGTATATAAAACGAGGCGCTGATTTGTCATGCATTCATGCTTTCTGCTGGGTGATCGGTGGCGAGGATAGAGGGGCAGTGGTGGCAATCGCGCGGGCTGTGCTGCTGTATTGTGGGTGATCGTGACATATCGGCGAGTGATCTTGCCGGGCGAAAGAGTTAATCGGTGTCATTCAAGTCTTTGCTCTCACAAATTGGGCATGCGGTCTGCTCATATAGAGATTGGGCACTGGGTTGCTTGTACTTCATTATTTGTGCCATCGAACAGGAGACGGGCACCACACCAGACACCATACCCTAACAGTAGCAGAGATCTCAAGATTCTTACGGCAGGTAACCCAAAGCAATCGAGACATGAGTTTCAAACATGTGTCGCATTGATCACCTACATGCATGAACTAGTACAGAATGCTGCAACATGAACAGGAAAACATAGCCAAAAAGGCCCAAATGGTCATTGAACTATCAAACTACAAGTGATTAACTAATTCCCCATAATCTCAGAATAAGGAAATGACAATCAGACAACGACCAAGCTGTGCTTATCAAGATCATAGAATCTCGCACTAGCTCTCTAAATATCTAGATCCAGAGCAGATCTACAAGATTTCAGCCCAAAATAAAATATCCGTCTCTGTTTTAACAATTGGCATTTCCAAACAGAACTGCTGATACATTATCCTGATCCAAACAGAACTGCATTAGCGATAACAGGAGGGTAAAAATGCCAGTTGCATATAAGCCACCGCTTTATACCGCACTACAATAGTGTTCCTTCTCAGTGGAAATAACCAAGGACCTGGCCTCCTACGTTCTGCCTGATTGCTTCCTCGTGATCCAAAACACCATTAGGAGTGGTAACCACAACGTAGCCCCACTGCAACACACATCAGACCAAAGGCATTAGTGTACCACACCAACTACATAAGAAAACAAACACTCAACGTATGAAGCTAAACAGAGAAACTGAGAGGACATAACATTCAGGGAATGCAACAGGTTTTTATACACACTAATCTTCAATAGATACAGGTGAAGAGAATATGAAAGGAGGATCAAGATGCTGGGTAACTGTAACCTTGTCAGTTAATTGTCTGATCAAACATAATTTAGGGGTTATGGAGGGCGTCATTACAGATTCAGAGGAAAGCGGCATAGATTTTCATTACCTTTCATGTTTGAATGGACATTTGCATTCGAGTCAGATTCAAAGAAATGTAATACTTCATTTAGCAATAATAGTACGTATTTTCAGTCTGCTGCCCTTATAGTTTAATTCAAATGCCCGAGAATAATTTGAAAAGATAGGTCAAAAAATTCTCATGTCGATATCATCACTCAAAAGAAGAGAGCATAATGTTGTCATTGGTGTTTGTACTACAAGCACAACACGGTAAGGTACTTTTTGATATATTCATTTTAGCCACGAAATTTGGATATCGCATACTATGTTACAGTTAAGAAGAAATGAATGAAGTATAAGGTATCCAAATCAAGATACTTTGGTGCAAAGACCTTCACTCTCCCGATTATCTAGATATTAATACAGTAGCGAAATAGAATAGAAGAAGCAATGAAAAATAATAGGACATGTAAATGTCGAATACCTGCCGTGTTGGAAGCATCCGAATTCTGTATTGTTCTATTTCCTTGGCTCTGAGGTCTTGCCTATAAGTAAGAGCTTTGCAATCTTTAATGCGGCCATGAAGCTCCACATTAATTCTACCAACTCTGTGTGGATCGATGACCTCAAAGTTTTTGATGTACCCTGTGAGATGCCGATAACAAAATTTAGACAAGAGATATTGCAGTTTCAAATCATCTAACATTGCTAAGTAATGTTACCATGTCTATTACAGACAATCATCTCAAGATCTGTGGCTGGAGATTAATACAGACCTAACAACCCAGGACTTTCTTTTTTAGTAAAACTGCTCAGAACCTTAGTCATGAATGAGCCTTTTTTTCTTTACAAGAGCTACTGGTACAAAACTTATGTTGTTGTACATTTTAGCTGCATGTCAAAATCTTGATCTATGAGACTATGATGCTGATCAAGAATTGAGATGATAAAAAAATGGATGGATGAGGCTGACCACAATCAAGAATCATTGTGGCGGCATGACATAATCACGGCGGCAAATGGGTGAACTATTTGGTCTGGTTTGGTGCCTAAAGAAAAAGGCCAATGAAATAAGTTTCATCATCAGGAAGTTTTGCATGATATAGAGGCTCATTAACTAAATTGTTAGGCTATACTAATTAATGTCAGAGATTTAGAGATAGATGGCTTGGAAGGAGGGAATGTCGCATGGTTACATTTCAAAGCAATGTCAGAAGATTTGAGTCCCCGGAAAAAGATGGCTGATATCATGCCAAGATGCACAAGTTTTGGATAGTCTGTTTGCAACTCTGGTGCATAAGCCCCCTTTTTTTTTGTTTTTTAGGACAAGTATAAACCAAATTAAAAGTGGGGAAAAAAGCTAGAAATGCCACTTGTGTTTAATCGTGTTTTAGTACACATGTTTCGTGATGATATTAGTCCACAAGTTTAACTTGCTACTAGTGGAATCTAGTGCCAACAAGCTTTAAGTTCATAAGTAACATACGGGTGCCTTGGTCATTTCGAATGTGAAATTGTGAATCCGTCGGGTATAAGCGATGATCTAACATACCGAGGGCAGTAGGATGGTAAAGTTCATGGATGGAGGAGGGAAATACCTCGGTGCTTCATGATGTTGAGGAAGGAGACCATGACGCCGGAGATGGGCTGGAGGAGCGCGGTGGCCTTCCCCCGCCGATCCGCGTTGACCATGGTGCGCAGCGCATCGTTCAGGATCCGGCGCCCCATGGTGACCAACCGGCGGAGCTCCCCGGAAATCTCGCTCGTCCAACGCCGGCGGCGCCGCCACTGACCCTAACCAAGGCGGGGGATGGACGGAAGACAGCTGCTGCTCGCACACGCACCTCACGGTCACGGAAGAAGCTCTTCTATTCTAGATGGGCCTCTTATCGGAAAAAAAATAGACGGGCCTCTCTACAAGACTAGCTTTGATCACGGCCCGTGTCTTATTCGTTTGTTAAAAAAATACGGACTAGTATTTTCGGTGTAAAGGTCGATATTGCCTTCTTCCTCCGAAACGGAGAGGAATTCGCATCACCAAACAATAAAACGGACCTTCCCCCGCGCTGCGCTGCGAGCGCCGCCGCCGCTAGATCTAACCCCAAACTTCTGCTTTCCGTCGGTAGTCTCTTCTTTCAGCAGCCTTTGCCAGCGCGCGTCGTCCTCATGGACGGCAGCTCGAAACGAGAGAAAAAGGCCATGTGCCGGACGGTTTGGCTCCGGCGACAGCGAGCCAAGAGCAGTTAGTGCCTCTGCAACCCTGTTAATTTTCTCGTTTTATATAGCTTCATATTGTCAGCGTTGTGTTTACAATTCGTAAGTTTTTCACTGTTTAGGCCCCCTTTGGATTGAAGGAAAAACAAAAGAAATTTGGAGGATAGGATTTGTAAAGGAAATTTTCCTATTTGATCCTTTGGCTCATAGGAAAAACAAAGGATACTTTCCATAGGAATGGATTCCTATGCTTGATTTTGGAGGAAACAAAGCAAGAGGTTGGACCTCTTTTTTCTTACCTTTGTTTTCATGTAGAGCAAGAGCAAGCTATAGATTCCTTTGTTTTTCCTATGAGACTACCAAAGACCTTCTCATCTCAATTCCTATGTTTTCAATTCCCATAGGATTTCAAGAACATACCATCTCAATTCCTACATTTTTCCTATTCCTATGTTTTTTCCTATCCTACATTCCAAAGGAGGCCTTAGGGTTTTCCCCATCGTCGAATCTTGGCACGATTAGAACAGGATTATCTGTGGAGCATATGAACATTGTTTTGTAGATAGGTAAAATAATTGAAAGATTGCCAGTTTAGATCTTGGTTTCTGCACTAGTTTCGATTCGTAAATTGAGTTTGTTGTGCGTATATATGATTGGATCTTTTGGCTTAAATTGGATGTCTACTGTGATACGTGGCAATTCGTTTCCTGTGCTGCTTGTGCTGTCATCTCCCAAATATCCTACGGAAAAAAGACCTTTTTTTTACATATAAAGTGTAAACATTTGACTGTTCTAGCATAAATCTTGATTTGTTTGCTCGTATTGAGATTTAATTTGGTGGGGCGCATAAAGATGGATCCTTTCCGCTTTCTAAAACTTGATGAAAATGGTTTATGCACTATGTAGTGCAATGCTGAGAGTTTTGTTTCCATGTCTGGAAAAGAATATATATTCACGATGGGTTTTTTTATACATGTTAGGCTCTGTAGTTAATGGATAAGAAGATTTCGGTTCAGATGATTATTTGTAAGCTTTAATTTGTTTGATCACATTCCAATTTAGATTTTTAGTTGTAAGATTAAACCCCTAGGCTTTACAATACTTGGGTACAAGAGTTTACACGTCTTGTGCAGTACCTGAAAGTACTGTTTGCTTTGCCACTTGTTATCGCCTTTAAATACCTAGTTGGGAGAAGAAATAATGGATCTAGTTGAGAGAAAGAATGATTCTTTTTGTTTTTAGAAAGATTAGTGTAGATATTGATATATGAGGTAGTTTTATTTTGTTTGCCTGCATGTAAAAAATTTAGTTTGTTTAGTTTAAAAATTGAAGAAACTAGTCAAGATATGTGCCCTGCATCATGTGAGAGTTATGTTTCACTTTTTAGTAATTCATCCTAAATAACTCTTTGTTTGAGGTGAAAGTCGGGCCATTTGAGCAAAAAATAGTGGCTGATCATATGTATCATGTGCTGTAGAACACCATGGATTGAGGGCTATAAGAAGGGATCCACATGTACAAAGTGATATTGCAGATTCAGCTGTGCCAGTACTCGATCTTGATAAATTCCCGAGGTATGAAATTGAATGCTTTTCTGAAATGATTGAATTGCACGCCAAGTTTGTCACTGCCATCAGCACATGACACGCTTAGATTGTAATCATAGTAATTTAGCTGCCATATGGACTCGTAAAACATTAGTCCCAAGTGACAAGTAGTCCTTCATATGGACAATGTAAGCCTTTCTAGTTTCAGGGGCATGAATAAGTGTATGACAAATGCCCGCACAAAACCTTCATACTTAACACTCAAGCGATTCACTAAAAGTGAATGGCAGTCATGGACATGAGAATGTCAAAATGGTAAAGAGCTCTGTCTACTTGGGCAATGAAAGGGCAACACGGGTAAAAAGAGTGTTTTTTTTCCTCTGCCTTGTTTTGTTTGTGTATATTCTGGTGATGCTTCTTGGGTGCATTCTTGCTTTCAAACATTATGCCTATGGCAATTAAAGATTTTCCCTCCTAAACCTTTTGCCTTCTGATTTCATTGTGTTATGCCATAACAAATCAATAAGTGGCATGGATATGGATATGTTGATACGGCACTTTCTTAAACAATCCAATACGTGGATACATTTTAATATTTTTTTATAAAATAGTATATCGTGGATGAAGTTATAAATGCTTAGCAGCCTAATGATTTGAGCATCAATAGGGCAAAGAACAGAGAAAAAAGAAAAGAAGAAGGAATGGCACTTGGCCCAGCCACTCAGCAGCCCAATACTGCCTTCATGTATCTTTCTACCCAGATAGATTTGAGAAGTCCCCACAGCCGCCGCCGCTCCTATTGCGCCCCTGCAGCCACCATCCCCTTTTCTTCTATCCATTGCGCCGCCAGCTTGTCAGCTCTGCCGCGCCCTTTGAGATCGACAGCCATGGAAGCAGTCTGACACTAGCCACCAGTAGCAAATCAAGTCCGACAGCACCAGTCATGTTTCTGTCCTCCGCCATTGCTCATCTTCTACCCTATTCTTCCTGAACTTCGGCCATCGCTGTCCCCAAACCGTGGTCAACTGTTGGGTGGCGGATAGGGCTGGGAGGGGCAGACTATTTGCCTCACTAGTGGGCTGGACCTAGCACCTTACTGGGCCAAAACGTATCCCCTAGCAGGCCTGACTGGCCCAATACGTACCCAGCCAAGTATCTGATTTTCTCCTATTTATTTTTATTCAGATACTTGTTGAATATATACCCAAAGTGTGTCCATGCTTCAGGCGAAGTATCCGTGTTTTGTTGACTAAAAGCCATTGTTGGTCCACAACTCCACATGGATATTCTTGCTTCCCCTTCTGTGCATTATCATTCAATGTAAAGCACGTGTGCTAACAAGATCAAATTGAAACTCTGTTTAATTCAGCTCTACCTCTAAAATATCAGTTGGAACTGTTGTTTAATTTAGCTCTGCCAGTAAAATATCAGTCTGAACAATTTAAATGTTATGTTTTGCAGGACATTTTGCACCACATACATTCTCTTGTGCCACTAAGAGATGCTGCACGTGCTGCCTGTGTTTCCCGCAGATTCTTACGGTCATGGAAGCGCTTTCCACACCTTGCATTCAAGTTGGAAACATTTGGATTGAATATGAATAAGGGCACAAGAGATGAAAGAGCCAAAAAACTTGTGGATGGAATCCACCACATTCTTAAGAACCACTCTGGCACTGGGGTGAAGACGCTTAAGCTTCCAGTCCGTGCTTGTGGCAGTTTCATCACAGATAACATTATTGACATTTGGCTTCAAGCTTCTATTAAATCTGGAATCTTAGAAATTGATTTGGATCTTCCACAAGATCATGGTTTCAAATACAAATTTCCGTGCTCGCTTTTATCTTATGCTGCAAGCTCACTTCAGTCTCTTTCCCTCTCATGTTGTGTTTTTCAGCCGGCAGTGACAATTGGCAGCTTCAGAAACTTGAAAAGTGTTTGTCTAGTACTTGTCCACATTACTGGGGAGGAATTGGGCTGCTTGTTCTTTTGTACACTCTCCTTGGAGAGATTTGAAATTTCTGAGTGTGATGACATCACTTTTTTGAAGATACCTTCTCATCTGCAACTGCTGAGTTTCCTGCGTGTGTTTCACTGCAGAGGATTACAGATGATAGAAATTTGTGCTCCAATGGTTACCATGTTTGTGTTCAATGGCCACCCAGTGAAGCTAATTGGTGACTCATGGCAAATACAAAATATAACAGTGAATGGTATAGGTTACTCTGGCATCTTCCAATATGCTCTGACAAAGCTGCATTCAATTGCGTCAAATCTTCAAGCCCTTACACTGTTATCATCTGGAGAGGTACTCCCATGTTTGAAAAACCACCTTGGATATGTGTACATACCCATTTATCATTTTGGGTATCTACACATACCTAAAATAAGAATTTCCAAAGTGATAGCCATGAAAAAATTTGAATGAACCTCATATATTTTGCACCTTGTGATATATCGTCTTTTCTATATAGAGATAAGAGTATGTCAGTATACTTGATTTATCCTCATATAAAAATATGAGTATGTCCACATACCACTTTTAAAAATTAAGTATGCGCACATACTTCTTTTTAGAAACCTCAAGTACGAAGTTATATACTCTCTAATTTGTGAGATACATACATTTGGAGTAACTACACCTGGGAATAGAAAAAAATGCTTCCATATATATATATATTCATGACTTACTTTAACTGTTCACAACATTGCTCTTTTCAGGTCCTCAATATGCCAATGTCGCCTGGGAAATTCCTCCATCTGAGGCTCCTGAAAATTCATTGTTCTGGCATTGCATTCCAAAGCTTTGATTTTTACGTCTAGTAGTTTTTCTTGAAGCCTGTCCTGTTCTGGAAAGTTTTGTGTTATCGGTAAGTAAGTTGTTGCCTTTTAGATCAGGTAAAAAACTTTTAATTATCTTGAGCGTCAAATTATTTTTCCCATTTGTCTTGTAGATACTTAGATTTCAATTTCTTTCAGTTCACAAAACCAACACATCAAACATAATTGTTTACTGCTGTAGGTCTTAATTTCTTTTTTTGCAAGTTTGATTTGTGCATAATTCTTTTCCTGTCTTTTTTTCTATTCTTAGCTTACATAATCAGCTTATACTCCAGAATTATTCGACTTTTGGTGAATAGTTACCGATATTCATCTTGTGCAGGCGTGTCAATTTTTTATTCCAAGGCAGGACGCAATTCTTCAAGATTCCAATGCCGATTCTTTGGATCTAAGGCGGATTCCTGAATTCTCCCATGACACACTAAAAAAAGTAACCATCACTGAGTTCTGCTCCTCAAAGAGCTTAATTAAGCTAACACTTCAAATTCTTAGGAACTGCTCCTCTCTGCAATCCCTCGTGCTTGACACTACCAGTGGTAAAAATTACCCAGACAGATGCCAGATCATGGATAGAAATGCTGTCATGAAGGCTTTTGAAGGTGTTGAGGCTATCAAAAGATATATCAAGGGAAATGTCCCATCGAGTGTTAAATTTGAAGTTTTAGAGCCCTGTAGCCGGTGCCATATTTCAAAATTGTAGATGTTATGTTGTATGTATACAAACACAGTGATGGAGCTTCAAAGAAAAGGCAACAGGGGTGGCCATTGTGTTTTAGCTTGAAACTTTGCAAACCAGTAATTTACTAGATAATCTATGGAGTTTAAGCTATGCCAAGGGGCCATGGCCACCCTTTGGACATGTAGATTAATTATCCGTGTAATAACTGTGTACCCAGTGCTATGCTAAAATATTCATATCCCTACTGATTCAAGATGTGATCACTTTGAAACTGCACGTCGAAGTTTGGCAAAGTAGACCGTAAAAGGTTAAACGAAATGGATCTGAACCGGCTCTCACATCTTGTTGTACTAGAAATATAGCATGGTGTTGACGTGCTTCATTTGCCATCCCATTTTGCAACATCAGTTGGTAGGTGATGCTTTTACCAACATTTACAAACTTGTTTTATATCATGGTGCTTAAGTTCTTATTTTCAACAGCCTTTTACAACGTATTCCCATAGTCAACATCACACCTACACGTAGTAAAAAGTTCCACTTCACAATTACTTCAAAGCTCCAAGCAGGAATCATATAATATTTGGCATTGAGCATAGACTTGTACATTAATTATTGCATTTATTTAATAATTCTTGGATACCGACATATTTCTGAAATTTCGCATGGAGCTTCCAAAATACAAGTAGAATAGTAATGCAATGTTATTTACCAAGCAATTTTATGTATTCTATCTATACCAATATATTAAATTTGGTGGAGTCGTCTACGCTGGCGACGTAAAACCCGTCGCCCTCTCACGCTCCGCCTCCCGCTCCCGCCCAGCTGCGGCCTCCGCGCCCACCACCGCCCCATTCCCCTCTGTTTTCGTTCCGCAACACCCCCAGCCCCAGTCACGCGCTTGCGGCGGCGCTGCCGTGAGATAGCTCCCCACCCTAGCCGCGCTCTCTCAGCACCGGAAGCACGTGCGGGCCGTCGAGGTCGCCCCCAACGCGCTGCGGGCCGTCCAGGTTGCTTCCCCCTCCCTGCGGCTCTTCCCCACTCCAAGATCGTCGCGCGAGCGCCGGCTGCCCGCCGCACCACATCCATTCGCGCCCTTGGGTCTCCGAAATTGGTATTCAGTTTTGGAGATAGCCTAATATAACACGGGAGCAAGGAAGCCGCGCAGATCACCAACTCTGCATTTTCCGGACCTCAACGGTCAGTCTCTTCGTTTCATTTTTACATCGTTACTATCCAAACGTCTCCCCTGCTATCCTCGGCCAGGCAGCAACCCACACATCTCCAAAAGCCTCCTAAAAACTGTTCTTAAATCAAATTAATAGGATTTTATCAAAAATAATTTCTCCAACAGCTCCCCTAAATACCTCCCTGTTTTTGTCACCTCCCTAAATCCACCTCAATAATCGTAGGTAAAAACAGGGAAGGGATTCGCTCCCCGATCCCGACTCCTCCCGCCTTGGCGCCAACTTTCCCCCATCCCAATTCCTCCCGCCTCGGCGCCAAATGTTCGCGCCATCTGTGCCTTATTTGCCCGGCACCTCGGCTCCTCCAGGTCTTCAATCTGCATCACCAATCCCCGCCGCCTCGCCTTTCCTCAAACAGTTGCGCCATGGTCGTCTCTGCCATCGATCCCTGCTGATAGTCCCGCCGTCGTCTACTGTCGGTTGTCCCTGTTAAGCACAGGCAGCGGTTGGTCATTAGCATCACAGATCCCTAGCGCCCCTTCATTCTGACGATTCTTCAACGCATGTCCGCGCCACCAGCGAGCTTTCAGATCGCGTGAGGACTACTTCGATTAAAGGTATTCAACTACCTGTTGCAATAGTGAAGATTAGTTGACTAGGTACCATGTGGATTGGACTGCTATGATTATTAATACGCCCAACCCATATTTCTTTGGCTACAAGGACGAATTCCAGATTTTTTTCCTGAAAGATCAAGAAACAAAGTAAGATTATAATTGATTTGTACTGGGGTTGCAGGAACATTTTAGCATGCATATATTCTCCTGTATTGTTGCCCTCTACAATATAGCCGGTGGCTTATGTTCTTTATTTTATACTGATCGTACACCATCTAGCATTTTGTGAGACAAATAGAGTTTATGATTTTCTTTATTTATACTTGTAGATGGTATTAGTTAAAGTATCTTGTACACATGTATCCTTGTATCGTTTAGCCTTTTGAGAAGCCAAGCTATTTGATTGTCATTATTTTTTTTTAAGGCACTGACCATATGTGTTTCTCATGACACTCTGATTGCACTATCACTATTTTTCAGTCATGTTTTATTGTGTATTAACAATAATATAAATGTTTAGTTGTATAGGCACTTGTGACAATGGCGGTAGATGGCTACTATATGGGTATGACGAATGAGACCGTGGGAAACAATGCACCGAGTTGGGATGGTTTAGATAGCCTACCAGAGGAGCAGCAGCCTGTTTACACTACTCCCACCACACAAGGGAACAAGAAAACAAGAAACAAGAATTTCAGTGAGATGGAAGATGTGGTACTTGTCAAGGCTTGATTGGATACAAGTACTGATGCAATTCCAGGCACGAACCAAAAGTGTGGTGCATTCTGAACAAGGGTTCATAATTTCTACAATTCGGAACAGGAAAGCACCATAATTCGTAGCCCATATTCATTATCACATTGTTGGACCTTTATTCAAGAGTGTGTCAATAAGTTTTGTGGCTGTTTTATCGCTATTGAGGGTTTAAATCAAATTGGGAAGACTTTTGAAAATAAGGTATGCAATATATATAATAGCACATGTATTGTTCATTGTTTACTATGCTACTCCAAGAACTAACCCTTGTCTAACTATAATTATACAGCTTATGGATGCTTGCGCATTGTACAAGAAAGAAGACAAAGAGAACAAGTCTTTTAAGCTCTTGCACTGCTGGAATATTTTACGACAAGAAGCAAAGTGGCATGAGATGATGAATCAATTGGCTACTAATAAATCTTCTCGAAAGAAACATAAGGCTCCTGAAGATTCTGTCCTAAATTTGACCGGTAACCCAAATGTTGATAACAATGGCAATGCCACTCCAGATGTTGATGCACCTAAGCGGACAATGGGTAGGAAGAAGGCTAAACAACTTTTACGCCGAGGTGGAGGCGATGCATGTATTGAAGCATTCGACCGTATGTGGAAGCAAAAGAAGGAGTCTGATGCAGATAAAGAAGCAAAAAAGGATGAAAGGTTTAACAAAGCATTGGAAATTGAAAAGGAAAAGCTTCGCATAGAGCAATTGAGGGCTGCAAGTGAGCAAGAACAGGTTTATTTGAAGAGAATGTTAGAAGAAGAAAGAATAATGACAATGGACATTAGTGGCATGACTGTTGAGCAACAGTTGTACTACACGAGCCTACGTAGTGAGATAACCGATCGTCGAGAGATCAACTTGTCTTGACTGTGTTTAAATGCATAGTTGTCTTTAATTAAAAGAAACTCATCTTTTCTTATGGATTATTTAGACCAGGTTTATTTCAAAAGATTATAATGTAAATTTTAGTTGCATTTACACCTTGTTTCGAACTCTTGGATATCCGAGCTATTTTGAAAGTCGCACTTCTGTTTGTGAGCATTACAATCATTATTGTTTCCCTCATGGATCAGTACGTGTACTTGTGATACCTGAAGTTCAGCATGGAGCACCACATGGAACACGGTTACATGGGCCATAATAAAGAATTCACAAAAAAATAAGTAAAACTTTATGTATTACATGGACCATAATAAAGAAACTTTAGTACCTAAATATATTAGAAATAACAAATAGTATTATAACATTACAGCAGCACACATGCAAATCAATATTTATCTGGCTTATGTTGCCACAAGTGCTCCACTAGGTCTTCTTGTAGCTGATGATGAATTTCGTTGTTCCTAATTGCTTTGCGTGTCTTGATAAATTCTTCACGATCAGGCGTACGATCGTGCGAAGCTTCAACATTGTCATCGTCAGTCAAAATGTTCTTCTGGATCCACCTCTCCCTCATCTTCTATAATCATATTATGCATGATGACATAAGCTTTCATAATATATGCTAATGTCTCTTGGTCCCATAGACGAGCTTGACCCTGAATAATGGCAAAACGAGCTTGTAGAACTCCGAAGTCGTTCGACATCCTTCCTCACCGACTCTTGTGCTTTCGCAAAATATTTTCTCTTATTGCCCTGTGTTGTCCTATGGTTTTTACAACTGTTGCCCAATCTGGGTATATGCCATCAACAAGATAATATCCCATTTTGTAATCATGACCATTGATTGTGTAATTCACTTTAGGGGCTTCTGCTTGACATAACTTTGCAAATGGTGGAGAACGTTGTAGGACATTAATATCATTATGCGATCCAGGTAAACCAAAAAAAGCATGCTAAATCCAGAGATCCTTTGAAGCAACAGCTTCTAAGATTATTGTTGGTACACGAACATGACCGAAATACATACCGTACCATGTTGTAGGACAATTCTTCCACTTTCAATGCATACAATCGATGCATTCTAGCATGCCTGGAAAACCTCTTTCCTCTGCAATGGCCAGTAAGCGAGCAATATCATTTTCATTAGGTGATCTCAAGTACTCATCTTCAAAAACTTCAACCATTGCTATGACAAGCCTTTTCATACTTTCGATAGCTGTACTTTCTCCAATACAACCATCTGTATAATTTGCTGCTACTCCATGAGTTAGCATACGAAAGGCAGCGGTTACCTTCTGCAAACAACTTAATACAAGTATATTAGCTGTATTTCTTTTTTGCACAAAGTAATCATCATGGTTTTTTACAGCATGCATTATACGCAAGAAAAGAGGACAGTTCATTCTAGACCTGCACATACAAACATAATATTTAATTGCTATATCATGTCATATACGAGAAATTAAATTAAAAATTGACTGATTGCGAACCTTCATCTAAAAAACTCATGATCATAAGTTGGATCATCTGAAAAGTAATCTTTATACAACTTTCTAGTGACCTATTTCTCTTTTACGACGAACAACTTTATGGCCAGGAACAGAGCCACCATGTTGGGGCTTATTGATAGACTGATAATAAGTATGCAGGATTTGCGCTGAGCCAACTAGAAAATCATCATCATCAGATGATGATGACTCTAGTGCTTGATCCAACAAGGACTAAGGACGATGGTTCATGTTCTCAATTGGAACAACGCTGGTGTGATCTGCTGCAAAATTGAGTACTCAAGCAATTAATCTTAGTTCATCGCACGATCATGACATGAGCTCACCCCATCTCATCCTACCATGCATCCCACCTTTCCTGTTGTCTTATCTAATAGGACATGGACCGACAACAGAGAAGAGAAAGTGCGGGGGAGGACGAGTGGCTCACCTGAGGCGGTGGCAGCGGCGGCACGAGAGGTGTGCTGAGGGCATGCCCACGTGATTGTGTGATCATGGACAGAAACAAGGTCAGGGTATGTAAATAAAAAAAAGAAGGCCTTGCTAATCTGGTCCAATTTAAAATGATTTTTGTGCACTTTTAGGAAAATTGTTGGAGGAGGAGAGAAAATTTGGCACCATTGTTTTTGTGCTGCTCCCAAAAAAAGGTTTTTAAGAGCAATTTTTTGAGGATCCATTGGAGATGCTCTGAATGCGCCTTGGATTCAAACCAAACAAGGCCCCCGCCTATTTCCATTTTCGAAACTAACGCGCCGCCGCCGCCCAATTACTTCCTAGATCTCCGGCGACCTAGCCCTCTCCTCCGAAATCTCCGCCGGAAGCCCCGCCTCACCACCTCCCCCCCCCCCTCACACACACACACATAATGGCGCCGCGGATTCCGTCGGGAGCCAAATTCCGCATGCCGGATACGGAGAAGGCGGAGGCGGAGCTGCAGGACCCTCAGCCTCGGGTTCCCCGGGTTCCTGTGGGGGATTGGGGCTACGCTCCTCTCGGGGAATGGTTACACGACCCGTCCGTGGAGGAGGAGCCCGGCAACGAGCTGGAGGAGGGCGCAGATCCGATGGCGGAGGAGGTGGAGGCGGATGGCCTTGACCAGAACGCGGCACCGGCGGAGGAGGTGGAAGCCGCGGCGGAGGAGGACGAAGAAGAGGTAGAGCCGGTGTTAATGTCGGATGATGAGGTGTTTGATCCTGATGGCGAGGAGTATTGCACTGAGGATACTGTCTATATTCATGGCCTGGACCAACTTGAGTATATCAAGCAGCACTCAGATTACTTTTATTATTGTACCAATTTCTGTATTTCATCATATCGATTCTATGATGTGAATGATATGAGGGTTCTGATTAATGAGCTCAAAGAAGATCGCTGTTGGAGATGGGTTGGTAATCACGAGGAAATCAAGCAGGCTAGTTATTTGAGAACCGCATTTGGGGAAGTGAAGGCTACTGTGAAGAATATCCAATCTTTGGTTCGGCAACACCAAGTATTAATGCCTACCATGGAACATTTTGCCAGCCTGATTCCTGATATTGAAGCCAATGTAAGGCAGCAGCCTCATAGCCTTCACCAATCAGTAATGTCAATTATAGTAGCCATGAGATCAGTTCTTGAATCTGTACCAGTAGAACCTCAAAGCCCAAATGCACCTCCTACAGACTATGAACC
The DNA here is from genome assembly GCA_031894775.1 of Chloris gayana. Classification (NCBI taxonomy): domain Eukaryota; kingdom Viridiplantae; phylum Streptophyta; class Magnoliopsida; order Poales; family Poaceae; genus Chloris; species Chloris gayana. The sequence goes on from JAUNZO010001294.1 coordinate 21,376, forward strand.
TTTAAGAAGCTGCTTGAGTCACCTCCTTTCAAGGCTGGATAAAACTGAAGATGAGTTTGTGGTGTATCGAGATATTTCACCACCGCCAAAGGAAACTTCCCCGTACATTCAACCTCTTTATCGCCATACTTATGTTGATGATGATTACGATGACGATGAGGAGGTTCCACCAGTTCAAAATCTTTGGTACAAAAATGTCCCAATCTATATCTCCCATCTCTCATGCCAGGATGACCGTATTTCTGAGGAGGTATTATGATTCATGAAGCTTTCTGTAGTTTTTTGGCTGCTGCTTCTTTCTGTTGTAACTACATCGCGAAATATAACATATTTTTTTTTCAAACCATTCAAAAGGCTATGGTGGCACTTAGTGATATTGCTGGAGAGTCCCTTTGGTGGCGAGATTATGTTCTTGACAATTGTGCCTTGGTACCTCTGCTAGCCCATTTGAATGAGAGGGCTCAGCTCTCCATGTTGAGGACTGCCACAATGAGTCTTTCAACTTTATGCAGAGGAAAACCACAACCTCCGATTGATCAGGTTCTTGATAAAATCCTATTTCGCTTGTTATTTCTTGCATCAACAGTATTGATTGATAATATTTGTATGGAACAGAAAAGGCTCATACTGCCAGAGCTTGCTCGACTCATTCATTCCAATGATGTGGAAGTTCTTACTGGTGCATGTTTGGCTCTTTCATACTTATCTGATGGCAGTAATGACGAGATCCAAGCTGTGATTGAAGCTGGAGTGTGTACACGGCTTGTGGAGCTGCTCCTGTATGTGAAAGTGCTGTGTGATTTAAATTGCTCTTTTGCTCTCCTATTTGTCAATTTGCAATTTTATCATCATTTGAATGATGTGCTGCTCAACATGCAGTCACCCATCACCGTCAGTGCTTATACCTGCTCTAAGGACTGTTGGGAACATAGTCACTGGGGATGATTTGCAAACTCAGGTGAGACATTTGTTTTGACAGTTTTTGATACATGTGATTTTCTTGGTGCAACCAATTACAATAGGGTTTGAGATGCCTGAAGAGCTAATTTTCTGTCTAGGTCATGCTATTTCATCATGTTACATTTCGTTCATTAACTTTCTTTTCCTTGGTAATTGTGCTTCCCAATCTGCTGTCCTAAACAGGAGAAAACAGCATGAAAAAAGTTGAATATATGTTTAACAGTTTTACTAACAATTCTCTTCTGCTTTTGCAGTGCATCATTGACCATCAAGCTCTTCCCTGCCTCCTGAATCTGTTGTCACAAAACCACAAGAAAAGTATTAAGGAGGAGGCTTGTTGGACAATTTCAAATATTACTGCTGGAAACAAAGTTCAGATACAGGTATTACAGAAATTCTAGATATGTGCTGTTTTTTTTAACCTAGACTATCCTTCTGAATGGTGACTAATGCACATATTGTCTAGCTTTTTCTATTGCATATGCTAAATCCTAATGATGCTATCGTGTCTTTTGTCTATCTGGCCATTAAAAGGTTTCACACCAAATTTTAAATTGAATTATCATAATTGACAAACATAAATTGCTGTTGACAGGAAGGTGGCACCTCTTTGATATATCTAGTATTGTACTGCACCAAACACTCTTCATTTATTAGCATCATTAATCAGCTGATACATCCTAGTCAGGAAAAAATGTATTTAATCAGATACTACGTTTTAACATAGCTAATTCCATACATCTTGCATTAATCTTATGAATTGCATAATATGCTTCAGAATATTCAGATTTGGGGCTCAGCCAGTAGTGTAGAATCTGCATCAGCCACTCACCCTGTTGTTTATTAATTGCTTTAGTTGCTGACCCTGTTGTACGAAATTTGCAGGTTGTGATAAATGCCGGCATTATTGGTCCTTTGCTCCAACTGCTGCAAACAGCAGAGTTTGATATCAAGAAGGAGGCTGCGTGGGCAGTATCAAATGCTATATCAGGCGGTTCCCCTGAACAAATCAAGTATGTTCTCTCAGCCTTAACAAATCGTGTACTGTTATTCAAGCCTGTGCACTGAAAGTTAGACACTTTATTAAGGTTCATTTAGAGCTCATATTTACCTTGTCGGAATAGGTACTTGGTTTTTGAGGGCTGCATCAAGCCACTGTGCGACCTTCTTGTTTGCCCTGATCCAAGAATTGTAACAGTTTGCTTGGAGGGTCTTGAGAACATCCTCAAAGTTGGGGAGAATGAAAAGACCTTGGGTGCAGGTGATGTTAATGCCTTTGCTCAGATGATTGATGAAGCAGAAGGCCTGGAAAAGATAGAGAACCTACAAAGCCATGATAACAATGAAATCTATAAAAAAGCTGTGAGGCTTCTTGAGGTATATTGGCTGGAGGAAGATGATGCGATGGCTACTGCTGGGGAATCTGTTCCTCCTGGTGTTTTTGATTCTGGTTAAAGTGGCAACCCTCGTGCCGGTGGTGGTTTGAACTTAAGCTAAATGCAGGTGCCCAAACATTGCATCATATAATCATTATGATTACCAACATAAAATGGTTTTATTATGTCAAGATCATTCGGAGTGTTTATAGTGTAGTTTCTTCAAACGACTTACAGTTCTAACATTTGTTTTCTAGAGTTTGATAGAAGGGTGGTAATTCCCTCAATGATGGTCGATGGGATTGGAGTTGGCTTCTCCCTCGACAATGGGATTGGAGTGTGGCTCCGAGTAAGTTGAAGATTTCGAGGGAGCTGGGTTAACTTCATTCTCCGAGTTAAACCATGGATACCATATTGCAGGGTCTGTAACAGGATTATAAGTGTCAACGTGAGGAGGATCTTTTAGGATGCTACTCTTTAGGGCTGCATGGTTAGTTTGGTGTGTAATATTTTGCACTGTATAGCCCGAGTTGGAGCTCTTCTGCAATGCCTTTAGATTGCGTTCCTAAATGGTTTGGTTTTGAGTTCTTCGGGAGGCTGAGTTGCAGTTTGTCCGGACTTGTGAACCGTAATGACACGAGTACATTTTCTTGACTTTGCTTGGCCATATGGTCAATCCATGTTACCGATGTAGTCTAAAAGCATGTTAATTATTTTAATTGTTATGTGCATTTGCTTTATTAAGTGATATTACCGGTGGGGCAAGAAACAGAACCAGACTCAAGTGAACAACCGAGTAATATTTTTCTTCTTATCCGATAAAGAATAAACTTGCTGCAGTATATGTTACCAACTGCTAACGATACTACATTGTTTATGGTAATAGAAGAGAGACCGTTAAGAATAGTAAATTTCAGGGGGATACAACCTGTGCATACTCCTGCTCTTTGGAACATTAAAGTTCCACCCAGGTTACATTTTTTTCTATGGCTAGTATCCGAAAATAAAATTCAGGGGATACAACCTGTGCATACTCCTGCTCTTTGGAACATTAAAGTTCCACCCAGGATACATTTTTTTCTATGGCTAGTATCCCAAAATAAAATTCTTACGAGAGACAATGTAAGTAAGAGGAAACATAGAGATGATGATACTTGTGTTTTCTGTTGTGAAAAAGAGTCTATACATCACCTACTTTTTGATTGTGTAGTTGCTAACAATATTTGGATTGAAGTAGCTGATTTAATACAGATTCCAGTGATAGATAATTTTGAAAAATGTGCTGGCTTTTGGTTGAGTAACAAAAAATATGAATTAGTTAACATAGTGAGTGCTGCCATAATGTGGAATGTTTGGAAAATAAGAAATGAGATATGCTTTCAGAACTTCAAATGGGAGAGCCTGAAGGAAGTTTGGTGGAGAATGACCAACAGTCTTACAGTTTGGAAGCCGCTCGTGCTGCTTGGATTGCAAAATACAATGGACCAATGCATATCCTGTTTCTAGAAGAGGGCGAGGAGGCCGGAGCTGTTGAAGATATAAGCTGGGGAGGCGAGTACACAATCGGTGCTGTTGAAGATTGGAAGTGGGGTGGTGGATACCCGACCTACCAGCTGAGTAAGTGTGATAGGTACAGGTTAGAGAAGTATGTCGCGCGAGTGCCGGCAAGCCGGTTGTAATGTGAGAAGAGTGAGAACCAGATGAACTGAATGTAACCGAATGTCTTGGCCGTGCAATGCATAAGGCCGGGGTGCAGATTTCTGCATCCTCAACTCTAAAAAAACTACTCCAATCTACCCTTGATCTAATCTAAAACCTACTTAACCCACTGTTTGATCAAATACCAGTCCCACCTGTGTCACAAAGTGTGAAACAATGTCACAAATTGTTTACGCTCCCTAATTCATCTGTGGCCTCGGCAACCAATTTTTTTCACCAAAGCATGATCTATCACTAGGGATGGCAATCCGGGTCCCGGGTGCGGGGCCCCGACGGGTTTGGAACCCGACGGGTGCGGTTGCGCGTGGACTTTTCCACCCGCGGGGCTCACCCGTACCCGCCCCGCAAAATGGCGGGGCGGGTGCGGGTTTCCTTTCCCACCCGCGGGTGACCCGCGGGGCTCCGAATCTATCCATAATTGAGCTATACATATATTGACATCCAAATCTATACATATTTTGTATAATTTATTTACTTGTTGAACCTTTTCTTATGTTAGATATAAATATATGTTTTAATTATGTGTTGATTTTAATTATAAATATATATTTATTGTGTTTATTATCTATTTTAATATGTACATAGAAGATCCACGGGGACCCGCCACCCACCCGAAACCCGACGGGTGCGGGCGCGGATGTGAATTTCCACCCGCGGGTGCGGGTGTGATTTTTCACCCGTTGCATATCTCGTCGCGGGTGGGCTTTTGCTCCACCCGCCCCGAACCCGCCCCATTGCCATCCCTATCTATCACAATTGGCCTCTGCTGGTGTTGGATGTGCAGGTTGTTATGTAGTGTAATTTTTATTTGTTACTCCCTCCGTCCCCTTTCAAGCGACGTTGTAGCATTCAAAAGCCAAAATAGTGGAGCAAGTAAAAGACATAGGCACCCCTATTTAATGCTGATTCTCGAGTGGGAAAAGCTGAACCACTTGCACATGCAAGACAAAATTGGTCCCCAAAGTGAAAAGTGCTTTTGACCGCCAATAATTCCCGCCAACATGCCAAAAGATTACACACTTGGACACAATGGCGCCTGCACCACACAAATTTGAACCAGGACCACACTAAAATCTGTTTGGCTATATAAAGCCACCCTTGGGACAAGCCATCACCCTTTTCCTCTCATCCGGTGGTCCTCTATCTCTCTAGTTAGTCATGCCGGTTGTACTTGATTTGAACTCATTGCCGGTTGAAGAAGCATCGAGAAAGTGATGAAACAGCACATCAGCATGATGATGATGGAGAAGTTGAACCTCTAGTTGATGATGTTGGCCACCCCGAGGGAACTCGGAATCTGCAGCGCCTTCGTGTCCATACGGTGCCTCTTCCTTTTGATCTGAACAATGAGCAATCAAGTCAAGATGATGCATTGAATCAGCTAGCTGTACTTTACAATTCAGATTCAGGTAACACTAGCTGTACTTGCAATTGTTCATTATTGACTTTGTAGTTGTCATAAAATTTTTATTTGCACTTGCATTGCTCTCATCTCATTTCACTGTCATACAACAAGCACATTATGGCAGAAAATTATTTGAGGTTTTGTTCTAACGAGTATATACTTGTCCTAAATGATTCCACTTGACCATAATTTAACAAAATAAATATGCAATTCCTAGAGAAACATGTCCAATGCTTAATGAAATAAGTTTAGTTGTACAGCAAGGAGCAAATGAAAATCATATAATTGTAACATGTCAAAACAATTCACTCAAGGATACTTATCTGTTCTTTCGGATGATGAGGTTGACTTGGACACCGAGCTGCCAGCAGATTTGAATGGCATGGTGCAGCAAATGGAAGATTACGAGTGTATATGCTTGATGGCTTTGATGTTGACTTGAATGAAGAGTTGTCGGACTCGGATGATGATGATGCAAACGAAGATCAGAATGGCAGTCCGGCAACATCATACAAAAATTCAACAAATAAGCAAAGGCAAGACATATATGAGCAATTGCTTGCAAGAAGTAATCGTGGAAAATTAAAAAGGACTAGTGTTGACGGTCCTTACGGTCCTTTTTACCGTCAACTTTATGCACCTTTTGAAATCATATCCACCACCAAGAGTAGACATAGGGCTTTTATCTAACCATTTCCACAAGTCTTGGTGAATTCGTGAGTGCAGGTGCAATTCATATGAAAACGGGGACAAGTATGCATAAAACATGGGCTTCGCACTTGCCTAACTTTCCCGACATAAAAGACAACTCTCTCAGCCCAAAATCCGGAGAAACAGGCTCCAAATCTATCCCTAGCAACTGGACCAAGGAGGGAAGCAACACGGAGAGCCACCACGAAGAAGACCGGACCCAGTGGGGCCCAGCCCGATTCGGCCGACCTGGGATTTGGGTTCGGCCGAACCGTGGTGGTGGCCCCACCGGCCCATCTTTCTCCGGCGGTTCACTACCGACGTCCGGAGGTCGGTTCCACCTGCATTAAATGCCACCGACGTCGGGAACCGCCTCCAAGTTGCCGACCTTCCAAGACTATAAATAAAGGGGCACCCCTACCTCTCTCAAGAATCCAATTCAAGAGATCACAACACATTGACACCAAGAGGAATCCATCTAGCATTAGACTAGTCTCTAGGCTGTAGAGGATTAGAGGGGGAGTTTAGTAGAGGAGAGGGTTGTCCTCTCTTTGTGAGGATTTAGCCCAATCTTGTACTTCGAGGATACTTGCTTATAATAGAAGTTCGTTCGTCGTTCGTTCATCGTTCTTCGTTCGTTCTTCGTTCGTTCATCGTGCATCTCATATTAAGTAAGTATCAAGGTTCACCTCAATAGAATTATCTTCTTTGTTCCTCATGCCTTATGATTGTACTAGTATGATGATCATGTGCTTTCTATGTGGTTATTGTCTAGTCATGATAGGTTGCTTCATGCTTCACATGCCTTCATTCATTCGTGTATGTCCTTACACTCGTTTCATGCATGATGAGGTGAGACATGCTTTGGCCAATGACTTGATGATCCGTAGGGTTAGAGTCATGTGTGACATGGCCCATAACTCGTCAATCCGTAGGGTTAGAGTTAGGCATGTCTCACCCATTTACTTGATGATCCGTAGGGTCGAGTCTTGCATGTTCCGAGCACTTGATCCGATTCGGCCGGTCAAGATTAAGTGTACTCTTTCGGGAGTTCAGTTTAGCAATGTGAGCATGGTGCTTAGATTGATAAACTGCTTTGGGTGTTTGGTTGTCCGCTCGAACAGGATAAGATCCGACGGTGAGGACTTAATTGCTTCACCGCCACGTGATCGTAGGACTGGCATAGGGATCTAATTGCCCTTGTGTCACGTGTCCTGGATGAAGGGTAACGGTAGGTGGTGACAGCCCTGCCGTGCCTAGTCCTCTTGTTCTATAGTAGATAGCCTTGATTGCCTGGTAGAAGGAATGCCCGTAGGTGGTGACAGCCCTGCTGGTTATCCCCTTGTTCCAGGATGACATAGAGCTTAGACTTGTATGTGTTGCATGAGCAGGAATATTAGAAGTACATAAGGACCCATCTCGGCTTTCTCCTTAACCCCGCTTAGCCTAGGCTTAGTTCTAGTGTTAGATTGGATTGCTCTGGTGGTGTTGTCACTACTACCCACTATCATTATTATCCTTACCCCTATTTAGGCTTTGGTACCTTATTAGTCATATGATTATGAACATTGCTATCTCGTAAACCACCGCCTTCCCTGTGGAAAATACGATACCCTTGAATACTCACGGGTGAAATGCTACAACGGTATTCTCCGTGCGCTTGCGGATTTATCGTGACCGTAAGAAATACCAACAACTAGCACAAGGGAGGTAGCAGATCAGTCTCCATTCAGCCGACGAACAATTCAACGTATATGGAAAGAGGCAAAGAAATGTCGTGCACGTGGTGAAGCGAGTTGATGTTTCATCTAAGAAGCCCAAAAATTCTGGTCGAAAAAAGATGCAAATTGACCTGTCAAGAGTTGCTACTCTTCCTTTGCACAAGAGGAGTACTATAAGGAAATTAGCAAAAGCACTACAAGAGGACCTACAAGTACATGTTTCCAAAACTTCATTGCATAGGTGGTTCAAACAAGGGCTTCTTAGACGCCATTCTAATTCTCTTAAACCCTTTCTAAAGGAGGCAAACAAGAATGAAAGGTTGAGATGGTGTCTATCTATGTTGGACCCAAGTACCTTGCCAAATGAACCCAAATTTATAGAAATGGAAAATATTATTCACATAGATGAGAAGTGGTTCAATGCCACGAAAAAGAGCAAAAACTTTTACATGTTACCTAGTGAGGTGGATCCACATAGGACGAGTGCAAAACAAAAATTCAATCGACAAGGTCATGGTTTTATGTGCAATTGCTTTGCCTAAGCATGATGATGTAGGTAATGAAACTTTTAATGGGAAGCTAGGTGTGTGGCCTTTTGTCGAGAAAGGTATCACATTACTAATGTCAATTTGTAAAGTGGACAAACTGTTACATGTGCTGCCATTTCTAACAAATATTAATTGTGTCATCTATATGTAGGAACCAGCTAAAAGAAGCGATCGCAATAGACAAAGGGGCACACTTGTAACAAAGAGTATTAATGTTGTTAGAGATACTATGCGGTCTTATTTGATCTCTAAAGTTCTACCTGCTATTCAAGCAAAGTGGCCAAGAGAAGATGCACACAAGACAATATGGATACAACAAGATAATGCAAGAACCCATGTGCCGGTTGACGATGAACTATTTGCTACAGCGAGTAAGCTAGACCGGGCTTGACATAAGGCTCATTAACCAACCTCCAAATTCTCCAGGATATGAACTGCCTTGATCTTGGTTTTTTTGCTTCTCTACAGTCCCTTACATATGACACAGATTGTAGAAACATGGATGACTTAATTGATAGTATTGTGATGAAGTATGAAGAATATGATGCAACTCTCATCGGAAGGGTCTTCCTAACTCTACAAGGTTGCATGCTGGAGGTGATGAAAATTAGGGGTGAAAACAGATATCAAATCCCTCACATGAACAAAGCAAGGTTGGAGGCACTAGGCAATCTTCCTAGAACGCTCAGCTGTGACGATCGGTTGTACCATGATTGCACGAGTTATTGACCTCCTAGATTTAGTTAGTGGAAGGCAATGCACTTCTTTTGTGTTTATATTCAGATGTAATTATACTAAATGATGGTGCCTAGGTTCGGTTAGTGGGAGGCCATACACTTCTTTTGTGATGGTGCCTTGGTTCGAGTTAGTGGAAGGCCATGCACTTATTTTGTGTTTATATTTAGATGATGTAATTAGGCTTAATGATGGTACCTATGTTTTCAGTTACTACTACAAGATCACATGCTCCTTTCAAGTGTATATTATGAGATCAGTTTATATATCATACACAGGCACACACCAAAACCAATAACACATAACCATATGCAGAAGTCAGTACTTCACTCCATAGCAATACATAACCATACACAAATTCTAGTATTTCACTTCATAGAACCGCATAACCATATACACATGCTAGTACTTCACTTCATAGCAACACATAACAATCTACGGATGCTAGTACTTCACCTCACAAAATATAGTTGCTCAAGTCACAGCAATAATAACCATCTACAAAATATAGTTGCTCAAGTCACAGCAACAATAACCATCTACAAAAGCTAGCACTTCACCTCACAACCACAGGAAGCACAACTAATCTCTTTCCCGATTCACACGCTCCAAAGTAGGATGACTCCAAACTGGATAAAACATTTTCAGCCATTCCAGTTTGAAGTCATCAAAGTCTAGGTCGATCCAGCTTACCTTTTTCAGTTCTGTGGACAATTCCTCCTTCAAAGTATTCTTGCCTTCCATTGGGCTGACTTCATCGTCGGTCTCGGCATCGGGGTCGACACCAAGGTTTTGCAGCTCGAGTATCGGGCACGATCTTGACATCCTCAGCACTCGGAGTTGTAGCAGCCAGCTGAGCCTTCACTCTCTGAATGCGGGAACTCGAACTCCTCGCCAGCACCTTCTTCTGTGTCCTGAACCAAGTCGACACCATCACGTACCTTGCACTGCTGCACGCGATCCCACCATGTACCGCGGCGGCGCTTCAGCCCGTGCATCGGGCGGCTACCGTGCACATCAACGGACGGAAGGGCACCGACGCTTTGCACGTCGATCCTGTGGTCGCGGTGTGCCTGGACAGCGCCGCCTCCGTGCGCGTCGATGGAGCGAAGGGTGCCGCTGCTCTGCGCGTGGATCGGACGGCCGCCATGCGTCCGGACACCGGCACCGCCGCCGCACGGCGCGTGGACCGCGTCGCCCCGCGGGCGCCGCCGCGCGCATGGATGCCGCCGCCGATGGGCGAGTGGACGCAGCCGCCGCCGCGCGCTCGGACGCCGCCGCCTCTATGCGCGTCGATGGAGCGAAGGGAGCCGCTGCTCTGCGCGTGGATCCGACGGCCGCCATGCGCTCGGATGCCGGCACCGCCGCCGCCGGGCACGTGGACGTCGTCGCCGCCGCGCGCGTGGGCGCGATCGCCGCCGCGAGCGTCGATGCCGCCGAAGGGCGCGTGGACGCAGCCGCCGCCGTGCCCTTGGCTACCACCGCCGCATGGATCCTCGACGGAGGACGGGAGGGAGCAGCTCCACCCGCTCGTAGCGTCCGTCTCCATGGAGGAGCCGGCGTAGATCTCGATTCCACCCTTGCTGTCCTTGATGGAGGAGGGAGGGAGCTCCACAATCCGGTTCCGTGCGCCATGGATTCGTGAGGGGAGGTGGAGGAGCTCAGCCCACGCGTCGAAGAGATGAAGCTGCGCCCGGGCGTCCTTGTCGCCATGGATTTGTGACGGGAGGAGAGGAGAGAGAGAGGCAGGATTGTGTGGTGACGAGAGGAGAGAAGAAACCGTGTGAAGGGATAGGATAAGGGCCCAGCGGTCCTGTAGAAGCTAAAACGACACTTTTTTCGGAATTTTTGGAACGCTCCGGAACGACGGTTGAAAGGGGACGGAGGGAGTACATGCCATTGCGAATTTCATCAATCTCGGATCTGCCATCGCAAAACCACTTATCTCGTAGATGCAATTGAGTTGCGAAATGAATCATATATTTGCCAACCACGTCATTTTCATCACATAATTATTTTCAAAATGGCCAAAATACCCTCAAAGTCATCTTCAACCTCCACTCTCCACTAATCTAAAAAAACTCGTGGTGGCCGGCGGCCGGAGCGGAGGTCACCTGCCTCAATGCCGAGCAACCGGGGTGACGCGCCCGCCATGGCGGCGGGTCGAGGCGAGCTCGCCTGCCCCCATGCCGGCGACCGGGTCGGAGTTCTCCCGCACCAGCCATGGCGGCGGGGTGAGGCGAGCTCGCCCGCCTTGCACCCGTGGTTGGGGTGGAGGTCCCCCACGCTAGCCGTGCCAACGAGCCATGGCTGAGCTCGGTCGCACCCGATCCACGCCCGGCTGTCGGGCGGGATGGAGTTCGCCCACCCCCACGCAGGCGGTCGGGATGGAGCTCCCCCGTGCTAGACATGGCGGTGGGTAGAGCCGAAGCGCCCCCTCCCCCCCCCCACCCCCACACACACACACCACGTCGGTGGTCGGGCCGCTAGCGAGTTCGGGGTGGGGCGAAGCTAGTTGGGCTCTTGAGGGTGGGGAAAATGAAAAGAAAAAAGAAAAAGTCAACTATTTATGTTGCTACAATGCTAAAATAGAGAGTTGAACTGGATTTAGGGGTGGACCACAGCCCACCTAGCCTACCATGTAGACTTGCCCCTCGCTCGAGCGGAGCTCCTCTGCGCTAGCCGCTGCGCTAGCCATGGCGGCGGGTCGAGGTGGAGCTCGCCCGCCCTCACGCCGGAGGCCGTGCTGAGCTCGGTCGCGCTAGCCATGGCGGTCGGCTGAGGTGAGTTGTTTTTTTCATCCGATGAGAAAAAGAATGAGGCGAGAGGTGGAAGAAAGAGTAGGGTGTTTTTGTCTTTTCACATGAGTTACCGTTCATAACGGCATTCATGGGATAAAAATTACAATCGATGGCGTATATGGGATAAGTCAATTTGTGTTGGCATATTTGGGATTAATTTGTGTTGGCATATTTGGGATTAGTGTATTTTGTAATGGCACCTAAGGAATTATCTCTATTTTTTTATGAATTGGCCAGAGGCTCTATCCGACAAGAGGAAGGCATGGATAGTTTCAGACTAACTATTTGATGTGATGATTATTTCTAACTGAAGATACGTTGTCATGCTTCAGATCAACAACGAGAAAACTCGCTCAAGAGAAGGTTCATTCTTTGGTGCTCATGGGAAGTACAATCCGCTTGGTACCTTGCATATTCCCGGTTAGCCTTACTTTAATCAGATAGTCTAAACTCTTGGTTAAATAGGAGTTTTAGTTAGGCATATTATTTAGAGGTCATTGGTAGGAATTGTCTGAACGTGCTCATCGACAAATAAGAAAATTCAGAAGAAAACATGGTAAAACCCATTGTAACATGTCAAGTGATATTAACAGTGACTGATTATACACATGTAATACATAAGACTCAGTTTCCATATCCATATCATCCAAAACCAGACCGCTCTTCTACAAGTATTTCTCCTGATTCCTGCTATGTTCAGATAGTTATTCAAAATTCTATTTGATTTGGAACAGTTTATCAAGTTACATTAGCACATCGAAGGTTCACTCAAGATCATTGTCACAGGGAACACATGAGTTTAACAGTGATATACAGTCCCATTGTACCCAGTTTTAGCACTTTTTTCTCACAAAAGAAAAATCTGAATTTCATTTTTTGAAAAGAATAGCAGTGTTTCTGTTGCAGAGTTGCTGATATCAGGTATCAACCAAAATTATATCTCATGAAAATATTCTTTCTTTACCATTTCTAGACGACCTGCTGTTGCTATTGAATTGGGTGCCTCCTATTCCATTCTACATGACCGGATATCATGTCAATGCCCACTCCCTCTACCTTGCTCGATCAGATCCAGTCAAATTGCTGTGAGGAGTGGCTGTTGTGATGCTTTAATCCAGAGTTACTGTAATTAAATTAAGGAAAAGTCTGCACGTACTAACATTGAACTACAAAGCCTGGACAAAGGAAGTTCCCAACGTAATTTTCCAATTGCTATCCTGTCTCTCTCGACCCGATGCTAGTGCCGATAAGTTTGCTTCAGCCGAACTCATCCAGGCTCCCAAAAGGATGAACCTACTAGTTTTTTCTATATTCTTCTCAACCCTAATTAATACAAGTCATGATATCAAAAACTCAAAACGACGTGTACTCAGGCATCAATTTGTTTGGTGTTGCTTCCACGTGCAGATTGATTGAGATGCACAAGGGCGAATTGGTGTGGAGCCTGGCCTGCCAAGTAGCCAGGAGCTCCTCGATCGCATCATTAGGAAGAAGGGGATGATCCACTCATGAGGCAATTGACTAGTGAGATAACACCGGAAGGGGATGATCCTCATTCAGCTCAGGATGGACGACGCTCGGCGCGTAGGTGGGCTGCTCAACAAGAGGGGCGCCGGGAATTGATGAGACGACAATAAGAATTTTGTTTCGTAACAGCTTCGTACATGTAGCAGCGCCCTTCACGGTA